>CM045554.1:31324226-31574052 GCA_024721245.1 Mitragyna speciosa
CCTTCACAACCTTTTCTCAGTGCCCTCCAAGCTTGCATAACAATATAGAATAGGGGGGTTTTGGTCTGCTCTTCCTACTAGGGTAACCAGTGGAATGTCCCTCTTCTCCCTGCCTGGGAAACCGACAAATGCTACCCAACTTTTTCTCTGCAATAATATGCAAGTAATTCTGGACCTAGTCCAGTTAATCCCCAAAATAGCATCAAAGTCCTGTCCATGGTAATTTGTACTCAGATCGGCCAAGTTGCAAGTCCTAATCTCAATCTGACTCCCTTATAAATCCAATTGACTCTATCACCTTGTCTCCCGGAATACCAACTCTAATGGATTATCTAACCAATTAGGCCTTTCAGACAACTTCTTTGCAAATTTTCTTGAAATAAATGAATGAAGTCGCACCGCAATCAAATAAAACATATGCAGGTATTGAGTTCAACAAACCATACTGTAACCACATCATCGTCCTATTCTGCTCCAGCTGGGTCATCGTAACAACATGAAGGCATTTGGATTACCCTTTTGATTGCCTTACTTGCTTTGTTGAGTGGAACCTGCAGCCGAAATTCCTGAACTTCCAGAGCCCAGATGCCGCATCTTATCTCCCTTGTTATGTGGACAATCCGAAGCATATGATCTTTAGACCGCATCCAAAACAAGTTCCCATCTTCCAACGGCATTCTCCAGGATGACGCCGTTGACAATGCTGACACATGGGATTAATGGAGTAGGAGCTAATATAGGCCTAACTGTCTTTCTTAAACCCAGTACCTTGTTGGTCCCAAATTCTTTCCACTATATGAAGATCTAGACGAGGGTACTGATCTGGAAGCCTGCCCCTGAGTAAAAGATCCTCTCTGTCTTTGACCTCTGATCTCTGCCTGCCTCGCTTAAATTCTGTTTCAGACTTCCTTGCTCCATCCGTCATTGCCTTATAAGTCATATCTTGCAGTGCAATTCTTGTGCGAATCTCTCCTAGTAGTGCATTCTTGAATTTGGATGCCTTAGCCACGTCACTGTTCATGATCTCCGGTGAAAATTTTCCCTAAGGTATCAAATCTTTCGATGAAAGCCTGCCACAGATTCTCCAGGTCTCTGTTTGATATTCTCGAACTCGGTCCTGTACTCCAGCTGCTGTGCTAGGGGAAAATAATGGTCCAGAAAGTATCCTTAAACTGCTGCCATGTGATGGGCTGACCTGCTTCTCCTACTGTTGACTCTCTGGCCTTCCACCACTCTCCTGCATTATCAACCAGGAATGATCTAATGATCTCCGGTCTCATCTCCTCGGGTACCTTCATCAGCTTGAAATTCTGCTCAATTTCCTCCAGCCAATTATGTGCTTCCATAGCATTCGAACCACCGGCAAAAGTACGGACTCCAACCCTTTTCATATGGGTGAAGTAAAACAACGTGTCTCTGGGCTCTCTCTGTTGAACAGGCTGCTGCACAATTTGCTGCTGGAACAACATTTGTTGTTGCTGCTGTTGTTGCAAAAATTGCTGTTGTTGCATTTGTAGCTGCTGCTGCTGCTCCAAGAAACGTTGTTGCTGTTGTTCCATAGACCCCTGAATAGCTCCAGCTACAGCTACAGCTAGAGCCGTATAATCAATCCCAACTGGGGCCTGTCTGGCATCTTGACTCGGACCACTCGGTTGCTGTTGTGGGTTACGGGCATAACCCCCAATAGTTTGATCCCAGTCGAATTCACCTCTCTCAGAGTGGCTTTGGGAGTTAGCCTCAGACTCCTCCCTAGCTCGACTGGACTCAGCACGGGTAGTCCTCTTAGGTGGCATATCCTGTGCACAAAAGAATTACAAACGATCTAAATTAATTATCTAAGTATATCTACCCGTACTATATAACCAATCTTAATCCTAAACATAAATGATCATAACTTAATTTCTCAAATAAAAATGATCATAAACCTATGCTCTGATACCACTAAATGTCACACCCCGAGATCAGGTGTAACACGCCACGTATTAAGTTTACTCAATACGCAAGGCTATCAAAATACTCAAAGCGAATCTAAATCACAATTAACATAAATTTGGCAAGACTTCAAATCACTTCGAATAATCCTCAAAATAAAAACATATAACATCCATTGTAATTATTAAATTTCTCTTAGGTAAAATAAAAACATAAAACATAAATTAAAGTTACTATTCTTGACCTACCAACTAAATAATTTTCAATAAAATAAAGTCCTCTATTGATAAGCCAACTGCCCGACT
Organism: Mitragyna speciosa; assembly: GCA_024721245.1. Taxonomy (NCBI): domain Eukaryota; kingdom Viridiplantae; phylum Streptophyta; class Magnoliopsida; order Gentianales; family Rubiaceae; genus Mitragyna; species Mitragyna speciosa. The sequence continues at coordinate 31,326,464 of CM045554.1, forward strand.
TGTCTACCCCGAACCTATAGACACCTGCAAAAACAAATAGTATAATGGAGTGAGCAACCAATTTGCTCAGTAAGCAGTTCCGTTCCTTCCTTACCAGTTTGGACAGTTACATATATACATATACATATAGTACATGCATTCATTCAACCACATATTATCCATATTCACACATCATAATAATATATAATTACATAACAAGATCGTGGCATATCAAAGAAATATAATCAAAACATACATGATCATACATAAGTAGGCTCAGATATTTCAAAGTAAGAACCAGTGGTACTAGATATCTAGCCTAACTTTTTCCCAGTTAGGAGGTCCAGAAGACGTACATATATCCTGACTACTCACCGTCAGGGGGTATATCGAGAACTAGTTCTCTCTGAGTATACAAAGAATAATCAGAGCCCATATCAAACATTCACGCATTGCACACATACATGCATATACATATAAGTAGTCAAGTTGCCACAATATACAAAGAATTTACACACATATCACCTGTCCATTCTGAATTTCATATTATAAAAATATTCATCAAAGGAAGAAATAAATATATACAAATAATTCTTTTCAAAACAATAAGAAAGGTTAGGAACCACTTACCGAAAAGTCGAACACCAAACTGCACTAGCTTAAATAATCTTGATCCCAAAGATATTCACCATCTATTGACCAAAAAAAATAAAATTTACTTAATATCTAAAATACTAAGAAAGTCTTAAAGAATATTAAAGAAATAATTCCATAACTTCCAAATTAATATAAGAACCTAATGTGACCCAAAATGGTTAATTTTATAATACCCAAATAATCAATAGCATATTCGTAAACAAACTAAAACAATAAGCTGCAATCTCCTAAATAACCAAAACACTAACTGCAGGCCTTATAAGTTGCAAACCAGAGGGACCCACGTAGAAGACATCATCCAATAGCACATTTGTATTATGTATTAGGCGCTACTGATTGCTCAAGCCTGCACTATATGTCTTTCTCTTCTTTTTTTTTTTTTTTTTTTCTCCCTGTGGACCCACAATTTGGGACCACAGGGAACTCTACAACTCGGTTGCCATGGAGTCGTAATTCCAGCCATAAAGCAGACCAACAAAACTCAACTTCCAATTGCAAAAACGCACCAGACGACTACCTAAGCCATGTGAAAATCTTTTTGACTTTCAATGACTCAAGCCGTGGCCTTGAGTTTCATTCTTTCTTTCTTTTTTTTTTTTTTTTTTCCAGTTAACTCATTCATCGAACAAAGCAACGGAAGACCAAAAATTTTCTCTTTTTCTTACCAGCACACATGAAACCCAATTTCACAGCCTTGTCAATATTTAGAAATTCCCAATCAAAGTTTTACAACAGGATGTAAAGATCAATTAGCCCTAAATTGTAAATAAAATCCTAAATTCCCAAATAATTTACAACCAATTCTAACTAAAACCATTGTTAAAACCTAAGAACAATAATTAGACTCACCTTGACTGTTGTGGGGGTCATGAGAAAAATTTTCGATTTCTGAATCTTCCAAATTTTGGGTCCCCTCTTGATCTTGACCTTGAAGAACTGTAAAGTGTCAGTTGAGGAAAAGGAATAGACAAGCGTCGTTATCTTTCTGATGAGTAAAAATATACCTTTATTTATTTATTTATTATTGATATCATAAGTATTATTATTATTACGGTTACAACTATTATTACTATAATTATTGGTAGAGGCCCTTCCAGTTCTCAAAACTCTACAATACCCCAAAATAATATTTCCATAATTTGCTATTAAACCCATAATTAGGCATGGGTATTTCAACTTATGTCGCCACTTAGCTTTGACAAATTTAAAATTGTGCATCAAGCTCTTGGTCTTGAAGCATTTGAAGCCAGAAAAACAGAACTTCACCCTCAGATTTGGACAAACTTATTCTCCGGTTGTAATTTTCCAATTTTTATATCTTAAAAAGACTCCGATCTCATACAAGAAGAAACACAGTTTAAGTATATAAATGCATGCTTATGCAGAACAAAATCACACATCTGCGATTGTCTTTCAGGTTACAGTTTCATAATTACGAGTATCAATTTACAATAACATATTCACAAAGTCATGAATATGAACAGACACAGGGGAAGAGGATCAGTCCTCGGACCAAGTGATGTCGAATTCGAGCCCACATCATCAGGATCAGAAATACCCAAGGCTTCCCAAACAGCTTTTGAACCATCGACGATGTTATTAGGACATGGAGGCTGGTAGTCATGGTCTCGATCACATCCCATGGTGGAGTCACACTCATCAACAACCATAGCCTTTACACTTCGACCATTGTATCTAAGGGTGATGTTGTTGAAACATCTGCTCCCTCCCTCATACCATCCGGTTGAAAGGGCAACAATGGGTATGCTATCTGAGTGGTAGTTGTTGTCACACTCTGAGGGACCACCACCATCGCCACCCTTCTCAAAGCTATTAATTGTTAGAGTAGCTCTTGTTTGTGAAGAAATGGCAGGAGAACACTCGTAAGTTTTGTACGTCTCTCCTGCCTTGCAACAGTCAGAGTCATTTTCTTGATTGCATTGCCCTGGAGGAGGAGTTTTCCTTTATTATCCCACTTGGCCTACAAGCCTGAAGTCTGCTTGCCTCAGAAGAACTATAATTTGCTACAAGAATGAACAATAATAGAAGAGATGCTGTCAAGCTAAAGTTTTCATCTTATCTCAATATCTTTACACAAGTACTGGTTGTTGTGAAATGAACTGATGAAGTGTTTGCTTTATACACATGTAACAAGCAAAATGCCAAGATTGTGCTCAAAGTTTTGCATTTCAGCAAGCATCTGAGAGAGGCATGTAGTCCAGTTGATGCTTCAAATTTCAATTTCTAGTGGGCAGAATATTATTTTGCTCACAATGATATCAGCATGAAGGATTAGTACGCCAAGTCTTTACTTATGTTACATGTACCCTCCATTTACCCCAGTCGTACCCGTGTCGACACAATATGACACCGATAAGGGTATAGGATATGTGTCGGATATGGTCAAAAGAAATTGGGTGTGTGGACCATACGTGGCTAAAGCCTAAAAGAGGAAGAGAAAAGATATAGATGAGATGAATACTTGATAAGATAATATACTCATAAATACAAATGAAAAGGTTTTCTGAGAACAAATAAGGACTTGAAATTCAATATAATAGTTGGACTCAAGATGTGAAGGTATCAAAATAAAATCTATTACTATTTAATTATTAAATATAATTTAGTATTTTGTTAAGTACCCGGATATTTTTATTAGATTGACCATGATAAGTTTGCAACTAAACCTCTGTATCTAACCTGTATTTCTTTTTTAGTAGTTAAGTTAATCTCTTTGTAATTGTGCCCCTTGTAATATTAATTTAGCCACCCATACTTAAAAGATAAACTATTTTGACTAAGCTTATGCTTCTTTTCAACCTAACTGCACATTAAACTGAACTTTTTGTCTTGCCTATAAAAAATAGAGTTATATCTTTTGTGAAGTACATGTTTTAGATTGGTTATCCTAAAAACTAAAAAATATAATATACAAAACCACATTCCCGTACCCGTATTCGATTCTTTGGCGGAATCGCTGTGTCTTAGTTTTAAGAAATTAACGAGTCAGACACTTGGACACGCACCTGTACCTGATTCTAATATCAGAGTCCATATAACTTAGGTCTTTACGTGACAGCAGGTAGAAAAAGTATAAAATGCACAACGTGCATTAACACATGGTGCACTAAAATTAATAATTTATCGCTATGTGACAATGGTGGATCATACTTTGTATTATTTGGCGATATGTGATTGATTTTAGTGCATCACATGGCATGTCACGTGACGCGCATGGTGCATGCAGTACTCACTTCAGCAGGCAATGTATCAACTTCACTTCCACGGCTGAGGTCTGGTGTGTGAATTTCTGCCCGAGTTCATTCCTTTGGTTTTAATAAACGAACAGGATTTGTATCAAAGCCCTATATACCATAGGGCCTAATTAGGCTGTCATATTATTATGTGTTCTGAAGTTGAATCACATCTTTAATTTGGGCTGAACTTTGGATTCGTGAAACTGCCCTCAAAAGAATCAACTAGCAAGCGTTCAACTACGGGAAGGGTTGAGAACTATACTTAGGCAAGAACAACCACAAGCAAGGGCTTTCTGCAGACGGTTATACAAGGTTAGGGAGCTACTTGTGATTAGGAAGTTAATTATAAAATAGAATCTTCTGTGTATACAAAACATTGTACATGTTGTACAAATCAAGTCACAGATTGTAAAAATCAACTCACAATTTATATATACTAATAAACATAATGTATTTTAGATACTATTCCATAAATCATTTGCATTCAACAAAAAAGATGACATACTAACATTTGATTACAACCTACTTTATTAACAAAAAGAGCATTCTTCTGCCAATTCTAATAATAAATTGACAATTGTTTGTGCTCTTTGTTTGATCTCAACTAATAAGGTGCATAATTCTAAGTGCAACCGTTTCATAAGATTGATGTTCAGATTCGGAGTTTTGAAAGATCCGCAACTCAAATCACTTGTGTACATAGTTTTTTATTACTAGTAAGACTGTAGTAAAATAATAATCATTATTTACTTGTTGGAATGACTTCCGATGCAAAATTTACCAAAGATTTTTTTTTTTTTTAGGATACAAATACAATTTCTTGTGTGAGGCGTTCTACATTTTATTGTTCAGTTCTTTTGCTTTTACATGGGACAAACAATAATGTCTTTGCCTGGCGAGCTTGATTTTGACGACTTCTCTCATTCGGAAATTTTCTGTTGGTGCATAATACAAATAGCTTAAGCGTAACGGCTGAGCAGCCGGCCGGAATGTCTTCTGCCACCTTCAACCGTCTCCGCAGCGTATTCTCAAAAGTTCCCTCTCCTACCGTCACCTCCATCAAGCCTGGACCCGCTGCTGAAATCCCTCCTTCCATTTCCTCCCAAGATATAAAAACCTTACCTTTAGTGAAACATTCAAGAAATCCACAGACAGTCCTAGATTCCGCCGCTACCACCTCTACTATAAGGACACTGTCCACCGCCTCGCCGGCGGGGAATATTTTTCAGCCATTCAAAATATACGTCAACGCAAACCCCGTTTGGTACACGGGAATGAGATGGAATAAATAAGGCATTTTCAACTTTGTTCATTTCATTCTTATGTTTAGTATGAACGATTTAAGTTGCAAAGTACTTTTCCACCTGTAATGTCATTCCAGTTTTTTTTTAATCTCATTTTTTAGCAAAATTTAGGGAAAGTACTTTCCAACTTTATCTTGAAAAGTTCTTAAAAATAAGAGTCAATTTTATCCCCCACACATTTTTTTTACTAATTTTTTTTTACCTAGGATACATTTACTCATTTTTAATTTTAAAATTTAAAAAATATAAAATTTTTAATAACTTCAATTAATAATTTTTGATGATTTTTAAATCATAATCAGTTTAATAAATATTTAGAATTTTTTTTTCTTTTTGCTATAAAAATGTTTAAAATACTATTTTTAAATTATATGCAAATGTATAAAAACTAAACTTTTTATGAATTAAATTAAATTGTGAATGTAGTTTCATTATTAATTTTTTCATAATTTTAATTATAATGCTAATAATTATAAAAATTTTAAAATTAATTAAAGAATATAATTGATTTAATTTTAACAAGAATATTACGAATTTTAAAATTAAAAATATTAAAGTCTTTTGTAGGCATAGAATTACAAACAAAATACAAATATGATGTATTCTAGTGCAAAGAATTAAGGGCAATTAAGTCAAATTAATATATATTTTATTATATTCGGACATCTAAATCCTACCAAACGTTGGAAATGGAATAAACATTCCATTCTGACTTAAGTTACTGAACAATGGATTGGAAAAACTTTTTTCAGTCCATTCTGGGAGGAAAAGTATTTTGAGTAGAAAGACCTTTCCATTCTGGCCCATTCCAGTGTAGCCAAACGTGGAGCAAAAGAAGTACCCTGATATCATTGATGAGGAGTGTGCAGCCCGCCTGGTTTGTCTGTGTGGCAAAGCCAACATGTCTGATGAAGCGCAGAAGTTATTTGATGAAATGCCTAGGTTAAATTGTGAACGGACTATTCTGTCATTCAATGCCCTTTTGGGAGCTGGCGTTAATTCGAAGAATTTTGATAAAGTTAGTGATTTGTTTAAGGAATTACGGGAGAAATTGTCAGTAGAACCTAATACTGGTTCGTATAATAAGGTTGTTAAAACCTTATGTGAAACGGGTTCTCCTGATTCTGCGGTTGTGCTGATGGATGAGATGGAAAAGAATAACATCAAGCCTGACGTAAATACTTTCAACCCGATTTTAGCTGAATTTTATAAAGTCAACAGGATCGAAGAGGCAGAGAAGTTGTGGGAATTGATAGAGAAGAAGAATGTGATGGCTAATATTAGAAGTTACAACTCAAGATTGCGAGGTTTTGTTCTTGATAATCGCATTTTAGATGCAGTTGAATTGATTAATGAAATGAGTAAGAAGGGGGTGAAGCCGAATTTTTCTAGTTACAATGCTCTGAAGAAAGGGTTTGTTGATGCTGGGCATTTACGAGAGGCTAAAACGTGGTATAAGAAGATGATGGCGAATGGATGTACTCCAGATAAGAAAACATATCACATGCTCATTCCATTTGCTTGTGACAAGGATGATTTTGACTATGCATTTGAGTTGTGCAAAAACGTTGTGAGAACGAAGCAAACGGTTCATAGTTCTGTAGTCCAGAGAGTCATTGATGGATTGGTTGAGAGATCAAAGAACAATGAAGCAGAAAAACTCATGAAGATGGCAAAGTTCGAATAGCCACTTATTTATTCGCTCGAAAACACTTAAACTGATGAATGGCTGTATGTGACTGATCTGATCTTTTGTAATCTTTGATGTATTGCTGCACTCTTAAACCGAATAAGAATGCTGAACTCAAAGTTGGATGTCTTCATATCAATTTCTTCTTATGGATATTGATATTGATTCTTTCTCGAGTTTGAATATTTTGTAATTTAGTTTGTTCTTTACGCATAATAAGTGATGTTACTATTTTGTTCACTTAATGCATTGTCATTTACCAGGATGTGAATTTCTGACTTGCTTTTAACTAGCAGAGCATAGAAAAAGAGTCACTTTTAATCATTCTGTCATGATATGGCTCATAAGTTTTGCCATCATATGAATGAATTTTTGTGACTATGACGTTGACATTTATAACGTGCCAAAAGTAGTTCGCTCAATCATTCCCCTTGTTGTTTCAATTTGTTCCGAAACTTTACAAGTTGAATTAATTGAATTCAGATTTACCTCATCCTGTCTCAGAGCCAAGAGTACAAATTTACACAAATTTATAAGCTTCAATCTCTAGGGGCTTATTTCTTTCGGGTTTAAGTGAATTATGCGTCTTATACAACCAGGCGACTCCAATCAAGAGCACCTCTTTGTGCAAACATGGCCAAATTTAAATTCGAGAATTCAGTAAGAGACTTGTTCTACACGTTGAAAAAATAAGCTTTCATATGGCTTGAGTTGTTGCATTTGATTTAAGCTTTCCTCCTGTTACATAATGCAAACGGCAAAAGAATAGCTAGGATGGTAGCTTGCGTAATACAACCCTCTTTGAATTTAGAATGACAACAGAAAGGGCCATTCTGTTCAAACTAGGACTCGTATCTCATCCTTGTTAAACTCAAGAGACCTTTTATATCTACTAGTAAAACAAGAGAGACAAAAATTTTAAATATTATAAGAAACTGTAAGATCCGAGACATCATACTGCTGTTAGAGCTATGTTATCTTATTCTATGTGACTTTCACTAAAGAACCTTCTTAAAAAGACAACATTACAAAATGGAAGACAACATTACAAAATGGAAGACACCATTTTAGTATTTATATCCAAAATAAAACAAATGCAACCTCAAGAACGAAAGTTCCTGCAATTACATTTGTCGGCATTTACTTAAATTTCCTTCTCAAGGTATTGCAAGATAATAAATTGCACATATTGCAGCATAATATACAGTGCTCAGATAGAAAAAAGAATTACATGTATACATATCCTGTGCTATAGGAACCACTTATTACCCTGTCTTTTTGGGCTCCTGGGAGTGTGCAAAAGTTTTCTACCCTTGATACAGATATCTGATGTTTCTATTTCTCATTATTTTGCAAGTAAAGAAATCACCTTCTTTTCAAAAAGTTTGGCCGTCCGTAGAGCATCCAAAGCCTCAGCTTGCTTTCCCAAACGTTTAAAGTTCAATGCCTTTACCTTCTCTGCCTTGATGCGTTCTTCAAACTGCATTCTCTCATTACTAGAATTGTGAACGTCAACATCATGTTTTTTGGACTGATGTTTTTCAGGACCTTGGGATTTAGAGCTCACAGCATCCAGTCCAATTGCCTTCAAGGCAGACAAAAGCTGAGGATCAAGAAAATCCTCAACTATGGCTTCATCTACTGCTTCAGCTGCATTTTCAGAAGACATTGCGGAATCTTGTGCAGCAGATTCCTCCAACTGTGATTCAATAGTTTTTGCCAATTGAAACTCGGCATCAGCTTCTTCTGCTCTACCTTCCCTTCACAGCTTCAGAGCCTGACGCTTGTGGTTAAGGGACTCCTGCTGCAACTTAAAGCGATCACGGCTGGACAATGGTTTTGTATCCGAATGGGGACTTGAATCTTTTTGCCCAACAGATGAGATGTTAGAGCCTGACAAATCATTGGAACTTGTACCAGGCTGAGACTTGTTCTCCTCTATACGTTTTTCTAAAAGCTTTGCCTGCCGTAGTTCCTCCTTGGCTTCCCCCAATTTCCCTTCTCTTTTCAGGGCGAGTGCCTTCCTCTTGTGAGCGATGATATCTTGTTGAAGGGAATTTCCATCATTTTGAGAAACATTTTCCTGAGCAGGTTTTAACTGCAAAATGCTTGGCTTCTCCTTTGCACTATCCATCTCCTTTGGCCTCTCAACTTTTCCCAAGCCCGTGCCTCCCGAATCTAAGAGGGGGCTCTCTATTGTATCCAACGGTATAGGCTGATGATCAATTTTCAAAGAAGGATTACAAATATTCTTCTCTCTCTTTACAATAGATTCAGCTGGAGCATCTTTTTCAATTGGTGCTTCAATATCTGCCAACCGTGCTTCTAACACTTTAGCTACTTTCAGGACTTCCTCAGCCTCTTCAGCCTCTCCTTGACGTCTCAGGGCAAGAGACTTTCTTTTCAAACCTAAAAGTTCCCTCTGAATTTCACTTTTACTTTTTTCGGTTACATCATTTTGGACACTGGTTGTGGCTTGAATATCAGAAAATGTACTAACATGTGCAGCAGCAGCCTCATCCTTTTTAGAAGATAATGATGGGAGATTTTCATTATCATCATCTTTCCAACCCAAATTCTTTAGAAGTGAAAGATAAGAAGGATCATTCATGTCATGATCAGTCACTTCCCTTTCATCTCCATCATCATGGACAGTCATGTCACCAGCTTGCGTATTGCTAAAACTCATTGGTGTTACCTTGGGAGCATTTTCCATGTCTTCAAGCTGCTTCTCGAGAACCTTCCCTTTCTTCAATTCATCTTCTGCCTCATCTAACTTCCCTTCCCTTCTCAGAGTAAAAGCCCTCTTTTTCAGGCCAAGTAGCTCTTTTTGGATCATTGATTTACTATTGGATGCAGTTTTATGGCTCAAATTATTCCTCTCATTGAGATTTCTAACTTTCGCATGACTAATTACAGGTTCCTCCACAGATGTCATCAAGTTATTTTCCTGAGAACTGGAGCTCTCGAGCTCCTTTTCACTGTAATTTTGCCTTCCTAAACAAACCTAAAGCCTCTGTAGCATTGCCTGCCCTTTTCTGATTTAAAGCTTCCTTCTTCAAAGATTGGATCTCATTTGTCAATGCTTCAGTATCAGTAGGAGCACTTTTACTGTCTGATTCCTCCGGATGAGTCTTCTCAGTCCAACCTATTGATTCCAATGCAGCAACCATTTCTGGATTATTTATATCATCCTTTGTGACTTCAAGGTTATCATCAAAACCAAGATCATCACCCAGGCCTCCAAGATGAGCAAAATCAAAGCCATGATCCAGATTATACCCAATTGATGAATCATCATTTTTTTCAACATTTACGCTATGCACAAGTAATGAAAACTCTTCATCAGACTCCTCATCCTCTCCCAGCAATTCCTGCTTTTCAAGAACTTTTGCTCTCTTCAGCTCTTCCTTGGCTTCTGCAAGATTACCTTGACCCTTCAGTTCAAGAGCCTTTCTCTTATGAGCAATGACCTGTGATTTATCAATGCCATGGGTTCCCTTTACTGCATTATCTCTTTGGTAGACCTCTCCAAGAAGTGTTGATAACTCACCTGTCCAAACTCATGGCTGCCTGGCTTTTTATCACCATCATGAAGATCCATATCTGACCATCCCAGTTCTCTCAATTCAGCAGCAAAATCATCCTTTTTTTTACTCCTTTGTGGAGGAAGCTTGTCATCCAAAGAATATGCCTTAGTATCATCTTTAATCCTTGAAAGCTCAGAACTGTTGCTGATAGAAAAGACCTTTCCACGATTCTTTCTCAGGTTTATCTCCAAAGCTCCAGCCTGCTTTTCAAGCTCTTTCCCCCTTTTAGAAGCTTGCAAAGCTTCTTCAGGTTTCCCTTCTGCTTTTAAAGTTCTGTATCTCTTCTTTTCTTCAACAGCTTGTTGACGTAAGTCCTCAGGAGTAGCATCACCCAACACAATTGACATATCAGGAGGCTGATCATGAGAAACACTTTTACGCATACCTCTGTAATCCGAAGAGGAGATTTCTTGAATATTTAAACAGGATGCACTACTTCTAGGATGTTGAGAACTAGAAAGCGTGTCCATGGTGGATGCTGATCTGGATGACATTGATGGCTTCCCTTCATTGCCCGAGATTTGGTTTAAAACTTCATTTTCCCTCTTACCAGTAAGCTTTGAGCCACCTGCAATCAGCACCATTCAGCATAAGTCACAACACTACCAGTTAGTGAATAGATAATGTCATTATGTACTGCTGTTTAACTTTTGTGCATGCAATTTTGCATTGTAACAGTTAGACCAATAAAAATATAACATATACACGTAAATAAGATCCAGCTTGACTCTACTCTCTTATACTGAGGATTTTTTTTAAAATGTAAATAACAAGAACCTTGAGCAACCAGAACTAAGAAAGATGGTCGTTTTTTAAGCTCCTCATTTATGCAAAAGGGAGGAACACAGAAATATTTCCTTCTTTCACTCAAAGAGGAACATGCACTCTTCAGCTACATTACCCAGATCGCTTATGGGAGTCCTATGTACACAGGTACGCTAGCGCAAACTGAAGAGTCCAACATGAGCATATCAGAAGAAAGTGAAGATTCCTTGGTGACATACGCCACAAACACACCCTTGTCGACAGGACACGACATAAATATTGTGAGGGTGAGAGGAGAGATCAGGAAACAGAGCTCTTCAGATCATTAATTTTGAGAAAAGGCAGTGCGAAACAGAACTATCAACAACTAAGCTTTTAATACAATGCACTAGCATTCAAGCAAGGGCAAAGTTGCTTTAATAATTGGCCAGTTATGTGTTTCATATTCACGGGAAACAACCAAAAAAGCAGATGATGTTGAGATAAGAAGCCACCAAAAGCAACACGCATCAGAAGCAGCTTCAGTAGACAAATGTGATATATATCACGTGTTTCAAATAACTATAACAATCTCAATTCCAATGATTAAAACAAAGAAAGCTGTTCACTGGTGATATGAAAAAGTAAGGGAGGAAGAAAGCACCAAAAGTCAAGGTCAATAATCTTGCCTCCTGCAAACAATGACATGCAAAAAAGAAGCTGGAATGTCAAACAGTGCTTCAACAGCATCTTAAGTTCTCTATTAACATGCAAAAATAGCCTGTAAAGAGATAAGTACCATGAATGTGAGCACTACTATGATAATAGAGTACTATTGAGAACCATGAGGAACAAGAAGTCAAGAGAGATAAAAAAATATTGGTTTCTATAAAATAACAGATCATATATTCATATATTTAAATGTACCTCTTCCGGCTCTATTTTTACGCCCGTGTCGCATTTCAAAATGTGCTGCTTCTTCTAATTTTTTGCAGGGATCACATATCCGCACGGGGGAATCACCTTGCCCACGCAACACCATCCTTTGCTGAGTACAGCCGTTGCAGAACAAACCCCCACACCTGCGGCAGTGATGCTGAAGATCCACATTTAGATGATCAAGTTGTGAAGAGTTCCATAGACAACAATGTAAATAGAAAATGTGAAAGTAAATCAGACTATTATCAGCAGACAGAAAGAACTTAGTAAAGTTATATTTACAATTTCCACAATATACCAGAAGCACATCCAGGAAGTAAGAATTAAGCTCAAAAATTTCACTCTTACACAATGATTGAGAATGTAAACCTCGCAAATTTCTATTACCAAAAATTTCAGCAGTACTTCATTGTTTTGAAGGAGAAATACCTTAAGATAATCAATTTAAATTACTTTTCATGACAGTGTTGTCATAAACATGCCTTTGCTTACAAGCTTGGTATTGTGCGTTCACTAAAGTCTGGCAACTTAATTTATATATCACTAATAAAACCAAAGAATCTCTTTTTTCAGATTCACAATGATATCTACAAAACACACCTAATGATCAATGGGACAACAAACAAGTGCGATTAAATTTCATGCACTCCATTCACACACTTATTAGATGTGCTTCCAGTGTCTGAATCCTCAAGTAGATACAAGTTCACCGGATCTCCTCCCATAGAAATCATTATCATGTAGTCTTAATCTTTTTTGCATCTCTCTAAAACAAAAGGCAGTAGAAGTCTTCACATAATCATTTTTCCCAATCATAAAAAATGTAAAATTTACAGGATTGTAAAGTTGTTTGCATCTCTCTCTTTCCAAATCCACATCACAAGCAGAAGAAGTTCCATCGAGAAAAAGAGTGTCAATTGCATTCTTTTACAGTAATTTTTAATATATTTTTATCTTTGTCGATGTTTAATAAAGTCGAGAAACACTTACATAATTATTGTCTTTCTTCAGAAAATTAAATTCTTTGATATTGAAAGGTTAATGTAACTTCCACTACTAAGAACAATTCCCAAATCCCACTAGTAGGGACATTTCCCAGATCTCATTTTACTGCTGTGATATCACAACCGTATCCAATGGCCCTGTTAATCTTTCAACAATGCAAAATTTAATATCAGCATCAGATTTACAAGAAAGGGCACATAAACCTCGACTGAAGGAACTTTCACCAGGTACCATAAGAAACACAAGGCAGACATCAAACAACCAAATCTCAAGTAAACCCCATTTCAATTGCCTGTGACTGATTACAAGGAAAAAGTATTGCCTCAGCCAATAACTCTGCAAGGTTCAGGCAATTATAATAGGACACAGGATGAGTTTTCTGATTGCTTCTTCTTCCTTGACTAGCGCCAAAAAAGAAAAAAAATTAAGCAATGGACTCCATGGTCCATCATCTTCAGCAGTATAACAGGATCATAATATCGTTATTTGAAGTTCATATTCCACAAGAACTAATTAAAGAAATACAATATGCGGGAAAACAAACCAAGTAGCATCTGTCAAGAATAACAAAAAATTTGCAGCATGGGTTTTGGCTTTTGAGTATAACAAAACTAAATTCATTAATCAATCACAAGCCAAGATTATAATTGACTCATAACTTTAACACATCAAAATCATAAGCTTCAACCATAGAACACCAAAAAAAGGCAATTTAGAAACAAGGGTATTCATTCCATAAACCTATTATAGCAACTTTTAAAAAACCATTATATAATAAAAGGCATACATCTGTTACAAGTTTCGATAACAACAGGAAAAAGAAGCAATTTTTAGACATGGTATTTGGAGAAAACTAGGAAATAATCAAGACCCAGCAAAAGGGTCATAAAAAATAAAAGAAAAAAATATAAGAAAAGAAGAAGGAGAGTAAACCTTGCGATTGATGAAAGTGAACTGCGAAGAACATCCTTGGCAACTTAAGGCGTCAACCACCCAAGTATGCCCCCTCAGTGATGGCTTTGAAGGCAATCCGATCTTCTCTAACATCTTTTTTGCTTCTTTCTTCGTTTATTGAATGCAGATTTTTGATTGTAAAAACTAGAGGAAAACAAAAAGATCAGCTCTTCTGCGTTCTTTGCAGCTTCTTCGTCTATTGGGGACAATTACCTTTTCTTTTCTTCTTTTTATAGTAAAATACCTGTAGGTCCTAATGTAAAATAAATTTAGATAAGCATCTTACACCACTTTTTTACTTTCTCATATTCACATACATGCATCATATTCACATACATGCATAAGTGCTTTCTTATTTTCACATACATGCATCCGCTTATTTGGCTCTCTTTTATACAGGATTCACAAGCAAGGTCATGGACCTGGTTCGTCTCCGTTCTCTTCCTCCCTTATTTTACCTTTTCTTTTCTTATAATTTTTTCCCAATAGTGTTTTTCTTTTTTCAGTATTTGTTTTTTCAGAAAATGAAATAATACTATAGTATGTCTTGGAGTGTAATGCACGTGATATGAATATGAAATGCTTATATGGACGTCACGGTCTTACTTGTGGACTAAAATAGAGTACATAAGCATATGTATATTACCGTGTATCAATATGTTTGTATATCACTCTTTCAAACTATAAGATCTATAAATAGAATCATAAAGTCGATTCACGTAAAAAGTTTATGTAACATAAATAATTAATAAGAAATATAAAAGAGTAGTTGAAAAACTAAAAATTATTCTAAAATTTCCCCAAAAGAAATCCAAATAAGCTCTCCGTTTTTCTTACCTAGATGAAAAGTTTGCTAAGACAAAAATAGAAAAGGAAAAGCGATATTAGATGAGAATTTTTATGATGTTGTAATTGGACAAAAATGTGGATATAAATAAATTTAAGTAAGCTGAACATTCTAATATACAAGCTTGTATGTTTATTTTAACAAATTTAAAATTGCGTCCAAATTTAACTCATTTATTTATTGAGTTGAACTTAAATTTTCCTTTAAAACGAGTTCGAATAGAGTTTTGACATATAAATTTTAAATTTTATACTAATTGAGATCTCGAGTCAAGTATAAAACTTTTTAAGTCAAACTTCAAAGTTTGTTACTTCAGCCCAAGATAGAGATGTCTAATCCCATCCTAGGACCAGCAAGACCTATATTTGTTGGACAACATACGACACATGGCGGTGTAGTGAAACTCCTAAAGAAATTCGGCTTAGCCGCGGCCGACAAAGAGGCCCCAGTTCACACAGGCTTCGGTTGTTCGCCATATTAAAACGATAGGCAGTATTTGGATCATTATGTGGTTGTTTAGTCAATAAAATTTTAGCCTGATTGTTTATGTATATTGACCACAATTATATATCAGATCATACAAATTAATGGAAATGATACAAACGGATTCACTAGGTTATAAATTACAATTGAGTTCCAGTTATTGCTGCCTATGTTGATCAAACTTCTCCTAGTTTGTTGAAATATTTAAGGATAATCTCACCTTACCTTCCCTGAGCTTTATCGCAATTACAGCAAACTACCCTTTAGTTTAAATCATTATACTTGCATTCCTTGATTGACACATAAAGACCTATCCTGGTTACAGGCCAATTTCATATTTCATGATTTCTACTTCTTTAATTAGTTTACACTAGATAAAACTCTTAAATTTTGCATACTCTATTATTTTAGGTTTAGCATCTTTATATATGTTCAATCTTTAAAGTATTGACTCTTTTAGTTAACCTAACAAACCTTTCACAATCCTAAACATTTACTTCTTCAAGTTTTCAATTCATTTGTTATTATGTGCAAAGAAAAATATTAATACTACAATAACCAAAAATAACCACGAGCCTACACGCGCATTGCTCATGCACCTTCCTAGCAACCTGGAGGCATAAAAAAAAGGACAATCATACTCGGTCACATGAATAATTTACTTTCATGGTCATTGCATATGTACCTTACTGGTAAAGTATTGGCATTGAAAAAGACAGTTATACTTGATCACATGAATAATTTATCTTTATTGTCACAAAACATTCCGAAATAAAAATGGCATCAATCGAATTGGAGATCTTGAGACACCATTTATAAGTCATGAATACTTTATTCTTTGGATGTAATCACAATTTTATTTTTCAATTATGAATGCCATTTCAAAAAAATGTTTCAAATTTTTTATATCGTATTCTTAATTTGATTCGTATTTTTGTAACATTTTATTATGTTGAAATTTACAAGATTTCACATTCAATGTCATAATCCTTATTAAATATGAGCTTATAGTTTACGAACTATCAACATTATGTTTATAAATCTGTCATCTAATATTTATTTGTTTAAATTCCAATGAATTTCTACCACGAACAATTTTTATTGGTTAATTTCTTATTTCGTAAAAATTAAATTTTTTTCTACTTTATTATCTTAGGTTTGGCATCTTTATATACGTTCCATCTTTAAAATATTAACTCTTTACTTTATCCTAATAAACCTTTGGCATGAATATATTATCACAATCCAAAATATTTACTTCTTCAGGTTTTCAATTAATTAATTTATTTATTTTTTTGTGCAAAACAAAAAATCAATACTACAATAACCAAAATAACCATGAGCCAATATGATATGAGCCAACACATGCATTACACTATACCTTACTAATAAATTAATGGCATGGAAAAAAGATAGTTATATACTCGATCACATTAATAATTCACTTTCATTATCATTGCACACATACCCTATTAGTAAACTAATGGTAAAGAAAAATGAAAGCTTTACTCGAATCACACGAATGATTCACCTTTATGGACATAAAAATATCGAAATAAAATTGGCTTCAATCGGATTGGAGATTTCAAGACACTATTTATAATTCTTTGAGTAATTTGTCTATCGAATGTAATCACAATTTTATTCTTGACTTATGAGTGCCATATTAAAGAATTAGTTTAAAATTTTAATATCATATTAGCATAGCTAATAAATGCATCTAATATATGATACCCTATACGTTATATTTCTTAATTTATTCCATATTTTTGTGAATTTCTATTATGCTAGTTTATAAACTTTCACATACAATATCATAATCCTTATTAAATATCAACTTATTGTTTATGAACTATCAAAGTTATGTTTCTGAATCTGTCATTTAATATTTATTTGTTTAAATTCCATTTGCATTTCTATCTCAAAAAAATTTTATTGATTAATTTCTTCACTTCATAAAACTCTTTGCCTACTTTATTAGTTTAGATTTAGCATCTTTATATACGTTCCATCTCTAAAATATTAACTCTTTAGTCAACCTAATGAACCTTTGGCATGAATATTTTATCACTATCCAAACATTTACTTCTTCAAAGTTTCAATTAATTTATTTGTTAGCTGCAAAACAAAATATCAATACTATAACAACCAAAAATAACCATAAGCCTACACATGTATTGCACGTGTACCCTACTAGTAAAGTAATGGCATAGAAAAAGAACAATTATACTTGATCACGTGAATAATAACTTTCATATGTATTGTATTACATACCTTGTTACTTATCTTAGTAATAAACTAATTGTATAGAAATAGGACAATTATACTCGATGGCATGAATAATTTACCTTTATGATCATAGAACATATCGAAATAAAAACAGCTTTAATCAAATTGGAGATCTTGAGAAACCATTTATAATTTATGAGTACTTTATTTACCGAATGTAATAACAGTTTGATTTTCGAGTTATGAGCGCCATTTCAAAGAATTGTTCCAAATTTTTAATACCGTATTAGCAAAGTTAGTGAATACATCTAAAATATGATACCAAATCCATTATACTTCTTAATTTGTTTAATGTTTTGATAAACTTCTATTATGCTGAAATTTATAAACTTTCTTATGTAATATCGCAATCCTTGTTAAATATGAGCTTGCAGTTTATGAATTATCAACATTATGTTTTTAAATCTGTTATTTAATATTTATTTGTTAAATTTTCAATGGATTTCTATCTCAAACAATTTTATTTATGTCCAAGCCAGCCACCCAGGACCCAGCACCCACATTTCCTAAACGTAAGCACGTCTCTTAAATATTCAGCTCATCCATTAACTTTATAACTCGGCTATCTTACACTCAAATATAAGCACATCCTAGAGCAAAGAACTTCATAATTTTGTTGCATTTTCCTTCTTTTGATCATGTTTGCAATTTGATGCATCAAGAATATTGTTGCTAATTTCTGCATGTCAAATATCTTTATTATATCTAACCCAGGAAGATAAGACTCATATCATATACAATATCTTGCTAGGGTGTTGCTCGATGTATGCTGCCAAAACCTTTAGTGTGAAAATCGGAAGCCTATAATCTTGATGGATCTTGTGGCACGATCAAGTATAACAAGACACGTTGGGTGATCTGGGTAGCGTCAGCTGGTGGTAGCAGCAAAATGGCAACCATGAATTAGTCGGCCATGGATGAATAGATGTTTTAAGGGTTAGCATCTAAACGTGGTTGTTTATAGATCATGAATTAAAAGCCAGATGAATAATTCCATCTTAGTTCAACCCTATCCAGACTCCAATTCTTGATGCCTTGGCCCTCCAGTCACATATGCAGGGAATGCCTGAAAAGCTGTATTTCAATACCAAGGGGAACCAACTTTATAATTTATCCAGAACGAATACCACTTGAGTATTAACCAAACTTTAACTGCAAAACACAAAATTCGGCAGACAGGCAAATCAATTTAAGAAGGTATCACCTAGAGCAGGCCGCATGAAACAAAGAGGATATTTCATCCAGGCACAATTTGCTCCATACATTGGATGAGTACATCAATACAAAATGAAGCAACATGAACATAACAACTCTCAATGTATCAGAAGTACACGGACAAACTCCACTACCAAGAAAATTCATCTAGCAGCAACAAATCAGTTTTTTACGACCACTGTTAAAAGGCAATGGTCTTAGAATTGTTTTTTATTATTCTTTCCTTCTGGGGGTTTGGGAGTTTCTTTACCCTTTTCTGCTTTCAATGGTGATGGGGGTAGTAAGGGGCGGGGAAAGTGAGGGAGTTCTCGAGTTTGAAGCCACCATATACTGACATCATCTGGCGTAAATGAAAGATCTGAAGCCTGAATTCCAAGCTGCATTTGCGCAGCTTCCTGTCTTGAGCAATTCGCCTATTGAACCACAATCATCAGTAAGAATGCCTCTTTTCTAGAAGTCATCCAAAATGTCAAACCTCAGTAACCATTGATCTGTGGTCTTGGGGTAGGACCCATTAACCGAGAAAAGGGCATTTGCCCCTGACTTGGAGGGCCTCTCTGCCCTGAAAAGCGATCAGCACCTGAGGAATCAGAGATTGATTTTGAGAAGGCCTGGGCAAGCTCAACCGCTGAAGCCGCTTTTCCATACCGCACCCCAGTAGCATCAGCGGAAGCTGGCTTTGGATGCTCAACGGGCTTGCGCCAGGTCTCTGGTGAAGGTGGCCTGTCCTGTAGCTGCGATTGCTGGTGCAGATGTTGCTTCTCAAAGTCCCTTTTGTTCCTCCAGTTCTCACCTCGCCAATTCCGCCTCTGAACATCTATTCTTTCAACCTCTAACCTGTGATCTCGCCTATCAGGATTATTCCCTGTCCTATGTTCAATTGGAACACTTTCTGGCTTTTCATTATACCGAGTAGTAGTAGCATGCATGGGTACTCTATCAGCCCTAATCGCATCTTGTTTGACCCTTCAAATGAAGATCATTTGGTTTATAATAACTTCAAGTAAAGTTTTCAAAATCAAATTTAAGCTCAGAGAGTTCCCATGACAACTAACTCGTCAACAAACTAAAGAAACACAACAAACATGAAACTGGAATATTACCTGTGAGGAGGTTGAGCCAAATCATCATTGTTGACAGCAACATTATCAATGCCCCGCTCCTTTAGAACCTGGAAGCAGGATCAAGAGCATATAATATTAAGATAAACATCCAGCTTGAATGTAGCCAAATCATCAGTATTGATAGCTCAAATGTAGCCATAGACTGGATAAAGAAAGGAAAACAGGGGGAAAAAGAAAAGAACAATTATCCTAAAAAACCTACAAGGAAGAAAGCAAAAGCCCGAGTTCTCCAACATTGATAACAATAACAAATTTTTACCCAAATGTGATGTAAATTGTCGCTGTTCAAGTAATGCACAACCACAATCTGTGCTTTCATGCATATTCACAATCAGAGGAAAAGAAATTACCAATTCTCTGGGGCGAGCACCCCCAAACAATGTGTTCCTGTGGCCAATGACAAGCAATAATATGGTCAGAATCAACTACAAACTTCCAGAAATAACTCAAACAATAAAGATTATCACATAGGCAATAAGGAAGATAAGAGCTTGTCAAATCCTCCCCAGGAATCGAGGAATGATATAAACCAAACACTAAAAATGTTTTCCACTGATCAATTAAGTATAGGAAGACCAAGATCAGCTAGAGTTATTCCAGCAAGAAGCAAACAAGGAGGTTAACAGAACTGTCAAAATCAAAGACCTCTGCCTCCAATATCGTATGTCAAGTACGAGAAAAAAACAAACTACAGCGTAAGTGTTCTATCAGGATTTTGCCTATTGATCAAATCAGATAGATGAAGTATCAAGTTCTCCAAAATGTTTTTTTTTACAATTCTTGGATGCTTTGGAGAGAAAAGTCTGCAATACAATTCAATATTGGAGTGTCAAGAAAAATAGGATTGCGTATGTGTAAATCAACAAGTCGAATAAAGACAGAATTGAAAAATCAAATTCTACATGCTATGAACATAAAAATTAATTGACATTCTGATCACCACTATTATTACTGAGTTTTAAATATGAAATGATATTTAAAACAGTTGTAAAGGATGCATGTAAGGATTCGGAAATAAAAATCCAATAAAAACGTATAAATATGTGGAATGTCAAATAATAGTCAGAATAACCTAAAACAACACGTAAATTATGCTTCTCGTATAAGTGAACCACAAGAACAACGAGAAAACAACTAAGGCTCCTAACAGAAACAGGGAGAAGAAAGGGATACATTTACTAGCAGATGCAGCAAATCAATCCAGCCCTACAACAAATATTCTTTCTTTACCCCATATAGCCACCAGAAGAGAGAAAAGAAAAAATGAAAAGATATTGGTTTCCAAAAACTAATAGCCCTTAAAGCTAACAAAGAGCACGAAAACCATATAGACTAGAAGTCCGGGTGTTGTACAAGGTTGTCCCTTGTATCACCACTACTTTCTATTCTTTTTCTCAATTTTGTATTTTCTTTTCAAGAACTCCAAACTATGCATCAATAGTGATGGTTTAGCTACTCATAAAATATCATTTTTATGAGATATACGAGACTATGGATTAGAATCATAGAAAACCATTCAATTGGCTCACGCAAGCAATAAAACCAAACAATGCATCTGCTTTAAATCATTACGAATTGGTAAACTAATCAGATAGTTAATTCAAAGTCAAAAAAGCTATACAAGAATATGTATAAACTTGCTGGAATTTGAGAATGAAGGTGGCATGTCAAATAACTGTCTACTTTCAAAGAAGGAAGAAAGATTGCCAGATTCAACTATATTCTTTTAGTTGAAAATTACATTCAACTCAGGTTCTCGGATTTTTTAAGGCAATCACCAATACCATCACTGACTTATCCTAGAAAGAAGCATCTGTGATTCTCTTCTATGCAACGGCACTCAACTTATAGTTATAGGTCACAATACCACTAAACATGATGCTTTTGTTTGTGTTACACATTAAAGGACTCAAAAGAGCATTGTTTAAAATCCAACTAAACTTCAAATGGGTTATCATAAAAAAAGGAAATAAGATTGTCAAAAAATCAAACACATTTACAAAAATTTCCTAATTGCTATACGCTAACAAGCAAGAAGTTAGCATTACATTTTTGCCATAACGTTACGGGCATTTTTGCTATGACCTTTTTGTCGAAATAATTGTCTCTATTCTATTATTTATTTATTTATTTTTGCAAAACCACACTTTGAATTGACAATCTGCACAGTAGTTTCATTTATCGTCCGGTTATGAGAATAGCATGTTCCACAAACTCAATTATAGAACATATGCATCACAAACATGTAGACAATGAATGCACATAATTACGGATATCACAAGGTAGTTAAGACTTCCACAATAATATGCAGTCTATCAGAAAGATCATTTTCACAGCATGTTTGAAAATTAAATGAGCAGATAGAAGATTACAATAGAAAACCCCAATGAGGGCAAGATAGAAAGAAAGTTCAAAGAAAACAGCTTTCCTGTTTATCATGCATGGAAAAGAAAACAGAACGTGTGTTCTATAATTGAGAAACAAAAGAAAAGGAAGACATTTTCACTTCTTATGCCCTTTCTTGCTAAAGCAATTACTTTAATCATCTTATACTTCTTTCTGAAAATGCAATATAAAACGGATAGACATTAAAAAGATAAAATAATTCAGCAAGCTAGTTAAAGATTTTGGTCAACCTCTTGCTTTCAGTATCATCTTCTGCTGGCTCCAGAGGCTCTGATCGGGGCTTCAGATTTAATTTTGGCCGCTCTGTAATAGGATTCCCATTCTCAGATCCCATAAAGGGCGCTTTCAGGGGATTTGGCATTCCATGTGATTGTTTATAATTTTCTACATGTACAGGAACACTTGCCTGCTGATACACCTGTATTCAAATAAGTGCCATATAAAGATGTGGATTTCATGAGTTCAAAAGCTTTAAATGCATAATTTAAAAATAAGTAGAGCAGCTTTACCGGTTTGTATTCCATTGGCAGTTCCTGATTTTCTAGTCGGTCTGGATCTTGGAAGTAAATTCAACTTGGGCCTCTCTGATAATTCAGAATGCACAGGCGATTGCAACTCAGCTCCAACAGGTTTACCTGGATGATGAAGTGGTTGAAGATTATTAACATTTGATAAAAGATCCCTTTCATTTGCCTCCAAGTTCACAGAAGCCCTAGCCCTCTGATTAGTTGGTAATTCATCGCTACCACCATGAATTCCATCATCAACAGTCAAACTCTTTTCAACCTGCCTTACCAATGCTGCCTCATGATAGTCTGTCCCACGTACCACGTCCCTAGCATTATATGTACTCTTGCCATACACATCATTATCCCTCAACAGGAATTCATTCTC
Organism: Mitragyna speciosa; assembly: GCA_024721245.1. Lineage (NCBI taxonomy): Eukaryota > Viridiplantae > Streptophyta > Magnoliopsida > Gentianales > Rubiaceae > Mitragyna > Mitragyna speciosa. Next base: position 31,349,841 of record CM045554.1, read on the forward strand.
AACTTCCGGTTGCCTAATGACTTCAACATCTGTCCGAAAACTACTCTGTTGCTTAGAATGCCACCTACCAGATGAAACCTTCTCCAGTGCACTTGCATGTGCTAACTTTGCTGCAGCATCTGGAGCAGACCATGCAGCAGGAGCTGATTCTTTTACACCAGCTGCCTCCTTCTTAAGTCCCCATGCATTTGGATGTGGCCCAGAAACCATCTGCCCACCAGATCCACTCACGTTCTGATAATTCACTCTGGCTCCAGCAGTTGGTCCAAACCCTTGAGATCCCACTCCTGCATTATTCACCTCACTAATCCTTCCCGCATAAGAACCACCCATGGTACCGCTAGAATACTGCGACCCAGGAGTTGAAGACGGTCGACTATGGAGCCTCTCAGATGCTGAATAATCAGTCTTTGGTTCCACCATATGACTTGGGAGAGCTTTGAGGCTCTCATCACTGACAGTTCGACGGGGACCAGACACCCCATCCAACGGTTTCCGCTCATCCTCATCAAAATTCCTACCTATATGGCTACTATGACTTAAAAAAAGAGTCTTGTCATCAAAACTCCTAGCTGTCCCAGCTGACCCCGGACGCAACCTGTGTTCCGACCGTCCCCCTGGGTTCCCCCATGCTGCCTGCCGTTCAAAGCCACCACGTTCCGATGGCCTCACAATTCTGGCAAAATTCCAACTTTTCTATCAGGGCCTCATTCACACAGGGAAAAAATCCACAAATCAAACCATCCCACACAAACACATATATTTCAATGCACACAAATAGTAACTTCATTCATGTCAAATGCAAGCTACTACTCCTTTTCTGCATTCCGGAGATGTCAAAAATTCGATCAACTTTTAGTCCAACTACATAAACTAGATATGCTATCATACCATAAAGATTTACAAAAGCAAATTTCCGTTAAGCCATAATACATAAAAAGAAAAAGAAAGAAAAAAAAATAGATCCCAGCTAGTTTTAGCCAATCCAAAAAAAAAAAAAAGTAAGAAAAAGCCCTTCTTTCACCTTCAAAAATTATTCAAGGAAACTAACAAACCCTAAATCAGATTATCCAGACTAACCCTAAAACAAGAATCGAATTAAACCAATAAAACAGAACAAATTCATCAATCAACCGCCAATAACAACAGCAAATTTCACAAAGAAAAAGAAAACCCAAATAAAGAATTAAGTTTGAATCGATGAAAATCAAGAAAATAATACTAACACGCCGGGGGCCGAGGGAAGAGGAAGATCGGAAGGGATAGAACCGCCATGGAAATCCTTGAGAGTCATGGTAGCTTTCTTCTTCGCCATTATTATTTATTAAATTTTTTTGGCCAAGATTTCAAGATTTTGGAAGAATAGGAAATTTGGGATATAATTTATGAAGAATGAATGCGAATCGGGCTAATGGGTCTGCGTTGATTGTAGTCTGTCGGGATCGGGCGGGTGGATTCGTGAGGAGTTTTCTTTTTCTTTTATATTTTCTGGGGGCTAGGGGCGCAAAATGTAAATTGTGATTGAAGATTGTTCTGAAAACGCAAATATTAGAATATTTGGGGGGTAGTTGGATAGAAGTTTTTTGACTTTCGATCTGGTGTTTGTTGCGTGACCAATGGATACCATGGGAAATTTGTACCGTCCTCTGGTACCAAAGGACTTGGGAGGTGTTTTGATAGAATGTTGAGGATTTTGAAAAAAATTAGAAAAGTTTGTTCTTTTAACTCTAAAATGTATTAAAATGTTTAAGATGCTAATTTGATGCCACAAATTAGTAATGAGATCGGTGAATTTGACTGAAATATTTCATTGTTTTTGGATGGATTAATGTTGTTGATTCTAGTTAGGTTGGTAATATAGCTGTATTACACAAATGTTGATAAATGAATGCTTTATATGTTATCTCGTGCTCTAATATTTGTTAACCTAGGCGATAAATTCTTTGTAATTATTTAGCATAAAAATGATTAATTTGTTTAAAATGTCTTAAAATCTTCATTGCCTGTGAATGCCGAAAATTTTTTCAATTGGGCTGATAGTATATAGGAATTTTGAGCAAGAACAAATTCCTGTTATTGTGTAACCATGAGGAACAAGCTTCGAAAATAAATGTCTATGTCCATTATTGATTGATCTCTAAGATATTATACATACTAGATAGATGATATTAAAAGATCGAAAGACTTTTTTTCGAAATTCAACATGAAATGAAGTTATAAAAACGCTATAAATATTATTACCTCCATAAGAAACACAAATCAATTGCCTTATGTCCTACTAATTGAAATGATGTAAGATCTTTTTTGTCTGTGAAAAAAAAAATTGTTGGTTTTTTTTTTTTTTTTGGGGGGGTGGGGGGGGGAAGGGAGGTGGAGATTCCAATCTACCCTCCTTGCTTTTCCACCCAACTTGGGAACAAAATTTCTTGATTGAAGCATTAAATACCAAAATAAATTTAATAAATTCGTTCAAAGATTCTTAAAATTATCTCTCTATTTCTTTTTTTTTTTTTTTGGAAAGAAATCTCTCTATTTCCTAACTTGAGGGTTTCTAGACAGGAGTACATTTAATGAAGCTAAAAACCAGGTGCGGCATCATGTTGGAAATCCAAGGTCTAATCTTGACCATTGATATTGGATGAAAGAGCCCACCGAACTTTGTTAGCTCCAATCTTTATCGTTAGGTCCTACGGGTGAAGCTCATGAATCCAATCTATGATAGAATGTCTATTCCTAATGTATTCTCGAGATTATTCCAAAGATTTATTATATTTTGTCACTGTCAAATTCATTCCCCCCTTGCTTGTCATGCAAATTATTTTGTATCAAGTTTAATAATTCAATAAGTTATACTTATGTATAACGAAAAATTCTTACATGGATCAGGTCTATGGGCGAGGGCTATAGATCCTGTAGTCCAAAATCAACCTACCTCCCCTATGACCCACATGTAACCTACACTATAGCCTACTTATGGCTCAACTAATTGATTAGGTAGTTGATTTTGAACCATAAGATCCATAGCCCCACTTGTGATCCCGATCCATGTAAGTACTTCCCATGTATAATCCATTCATCAAAAGATGCCGCTTTTTGTTTAGAATAGGAAGAAAACTTGGGGTGTTTTAATTCTAGAATCAAACACAATTTCAACATCATTGTCACACTCCGTGCTCGGAGTATAACACCCACCATGCCAAAACTACGCTATGACATAAGACTAGCAAAACAAGAACTTAAACTGCTCAAAACAACCATTTCATTGAACTTGACTCAAATACAAAGTCATGTAATACATTACAAAGATAATCCTAAACAAAATAAAAAGTTCATCTTATACACTTTCACTAAGATCACAAAAATACTTCTAAGTGGAAGATTCTATACAAAAATAAATAATATGAAATCTTTGTTATGTATCACATCCTATCTCCTAAAGCTAGTACCACGAGTCAATCCAATCTTCTTCTGCAAAAACATCGTCCTCTACATATGAAAATTAAGGGGTGAGCGAAACAATCACTCAATAAGTGGTAAAAGTACTCCTTGTGGCTTAAAAGTGTTCCACTACTCATACATTTCATAAACAAGTCATTACCGAATAGGGATACAAAATAATAATATAGCCAAGCATACTTTAACCAAAACATACATTTCACCAAACGAATAAATGAGTTCTATCAAAGGGTTACATTTGACCCTGGATATCCAGTTGTTAACTATTACCGGTTAACACGGTCCCAAAACCAACTATAACCGGTTGGTACAACCCCAAAACTAACTTTAATCAATTAGTACGGTCCCAAAGGCATCGAACATACAATTAAGGAACTAGTCCCGTCAAAGGAGTGCCACATTCAAGAACTCAATTAATTCATTCATCAAAATATTCATTCGTGTAGGCCACATCATCATCTTTATAAGCAAAAGTAAATAACCACACTTAAGCCATACATTTATATAGCAAAATAATCATTTCAAAATATTTATCATTTCATAAACTCATTTTCAAAAGATCAAAGGGTACAAACACCACTTACCTCGATCTAAGCTAACTAAGATAGTCCGAGTAGGTATGGTCGACGTCTTCGCCTAAAACACAAGAATAAATACTAAATCAATCACTACTTCTATCAATAAAACCATTACGAAACTTAATCTTTAAAGCCTAGACGAAAACAGAACAAGAAGGTTCTACTGTTGGTGATCCGCAGTTGGAGCTCATCTAGCCGCGCCCGGCGGATCCCATAGCCTGTCCCCGCGGATCACGCCTGGAAGCTAATCTGCAGGCTACCTGCAGCTGGCCACAACCATGCCCGCGGCTCACAACTTTAACGCTAAGCCGCAGGTGAAGAAAAACGACCCGCGGTCGCAGCTCGCTTGGAGGTTACCCGCGACTTGAAGGCCGTGGCGCGGATAACCCCCGCGACTCAACTGATTAGAGAGTTGACGCGAGTGAAAGCCAAGCCTTCCTCGGCTACGGGTCATCTCACCAGACCCACGGACTAACCTACAAAAAAGCTACAATATTACTCCCAAACACTCCAAGCTTCCCACACACCACAAACATCTCATTTTCCAGATTTCAAACATCACAACAAGCTGGAGACAAACATTTATATGCCCAAACCTTCACACAAACATCATATGAACACATAGCCTCCAATTACTCCCAATCATCACAACAAAATTTCTACTGAATCACCCAACATACATGATCATCACATAATACACATTCCCTAAAACATACAACACCCAAGCTTCCTATCTGCGGACCTAAAACACAAGTCACTACCTCAAATCAAGTATCTAATAGAAGGAATGAATAATACCTTGAGTTGAAGATGAAGCAACACTTCTTATGCCCTTCCCACTTGATCTTCCTTACAATTCTACACCTCCACCTCCTTCTTCAAGAAATGAAATCAACTAGGAATGATAAAAAGGATGAAATTTGGGAAGAAAGAAAGAAATGAGATGAAAATGGAAAGAAAAGGAATAAAAGTCCTAAAACAATTAGGATACTAGTTTTTGCCAAATTGCACCATGGTCCCTCATCTATTAACTACTCACTTATCTTGCATTCTACATTGGGGATATTACAAATAGGTCCCTAATGAAGGCCTTGGTGCTACAATCATGATTGAGGTTACAATCATGAATGATCCAAGAACTTTGCACCATTCTACTGTATACTTAACAATCTAACATGGTGTAGTGATGGATTGAATTTGATCAGTCGAAATTTTTCAAAGCAAAGAGAGAGCAAAAATGAAACAGATGATAGATTCATGAAGAGGATGGAAGTGAGAGAGGAAGATCAGGAATCAAAATTAACTTTGATGTACAGGTAGACAGAATGAAGAATAGAATAGGTTATGGCATAGTGGCAAGCAATCACCATGAAGCAATTCAGCTGGTGATAGCAGCAGTAGAAAGAAGAAAAGGCGACAAAGAGATGAAAGAATCAAATGTCTTTAAACTGGCTATATGATGATGGCGAAGCAGAAGGGGTGGAATGACGTGGTCTTTGAGAGTACAAACAAAGAGTTGATTCAACAGCTAAAGAAAAAGAAAGCAGATGTTGCAGCTTACGCCACAACAATGGAGAACCTGATCCATTTAAGCTCACAGTTTTATTTTTGCTCTTTCAAAGTAATTAAAGAAAAGTGTAATCTAGTTGCCAACAGATTAGCAAAATTTGCTATTCACTTAACAGAAAATGTGATATGGGAAAATTCTTTCCCTAGTTGGATACAGGATAGTCTGATCCTCAGCAAGGAACAGTTGTCCCATTAGCTTTTTGTTACATATTTTTGTTCAATATATATAAATCATGTTGACTTTTGGCAAAAAAAAAAAAAAAAAACTCCAAAGCACACCAATTATACCAGTGATTCAAGGGAATCTTGGGACAACATCTAGCCATTTGCGAACCTTTATCTCCATTAGAAGACTGTTTCCAAGTCAATTATTGAACGACAAACTATGTTGCCGATAGAACAGATATAATTACTGATCTTTTCCAGGGGTGGGAATTAGAACTAGTACGTACTATTTACTAAATAACTGCAATTATCTGACAGTCCAAACATGAAATATTTTCTTCAGTTGAGTGAAAGAGGTTCAATCAAGTTGGAGAGGACTCGCTTCCGATGCTCTTTATCTTGGACACCAAATCCATCTCCATGTTGATAAATGAAATGTGCCACTCTTGCTTCGTTTATTATGTATTTCACAGGTTCCTGCAGGAATGAGGTGTTTTTGATGCAATGGCTATTAATTTTCTTCCATGTCCTGATTATTACGTTTCTGATGTGCTCCCTGGCAACCTCTTCTGAGACGTTTTCTTGTCGCATGTAACATAAGATTGATGAAGGTGCATCTCCTCTCTCTAATTCAGCCTACAAATGATTCAGCATTTGACCATGAATATAGTAAATTTTCACTTAAAGAAATATATTGATTACTTCATTAATTATGTCTAATCTTAATTACCGTGGAAGTCCCCTGATCATTGCATAAACGAATTATGAGTGAGGTATAGTCAATGATATCCTTATTTTCTTCGAGAATTTTGGAAACATCCTTGGTTATTTGATTTTCTACTCCCAAAATTACATGGAGAGAAAGCAAAGGGCCAGATGAAGATATCGATGCATTGTCCAAATATTCTTGTAGTGATGGTGTGTAACCTTGGTTATCCCACTTGGCTTCCATGAATAAGGATTTGCAAAAATCTGCCCACTGCCGAAGGAAAATAAAAAATATTTAGCTAAGAATTTAGTTTAAATGTAAGGAAGATTAATTAATCTTATATTATAGAAGTTAATTTGAGAACGTACTGCTTTCTGTAGATGTGGTAACACCAAGTTCCAGCCTTTTTCTTTCTGGATTTCAACAGGCTATTTCGTTTGTACTGTTGAACAATGTCCAGAAACAAATCTTCATACACTCAGGTAAATCTTTGACTTCCTCAGGGTCCCACCTATTGTCAAGAATATTGTGTATTATACAATAGGGTTTCAATAAAGCAAATAAATAAATAAATAATCATACACACTTTGGGCTTGTGCTTGTGAGTTTAAAAATAAGCTATCAATAACTTGTTCAAAATTGGGAAAAAGCTGATCTTGAAAACAGTCTTTAACTTGATTTTGAAGACATATTTTTACTTTTCGAAACATGAAAAACAAAATTATGTTTTTAGTTTTTTCCAAAAAAAAATTGATATTAACTCACATTTTAATTTAAAATAAGATGCTTATTACTTATTTTAAACTCTCTAGAACAAAACTATACAATACTTCAGTCAAGAGATGTACCAACCTATCAACTGCACTGGTAAGGCATTCTAGATCCTCCAGGGAACCATAAATATCATAAACATCATCAATTACTAACACCAATTTAATGACTTTGCTTAACCATTTTCTCAGACTTCCATGTTGAGGCTCATGTGCTACTCCCCCGGCATACAAAAAACTTTCAACCATTCTATCCCTGGAAAAGCTCAGTTTCTCAGTGATTCCAAGCTCCACCCACCACCTAAAAATAAATAAATAAGAAACAGATGTTACATTTATTTTTGTTAATTGGCCAATATAAAACAATATTTAATCAGTCAAATAGAATATTATTGCTTCATCAATCACCTCGATATCTCCTTGAGATCTTTCTGGTGTGCTGCTTGAACTGTATTGAAGTTAAGCTTTGCCAACTCCAATAATTTGGGATATATCTTACCCTCTTTTTCATATGCTAAAATATGTTTCTTGATATTATACCACTCGGCTGTCCAGTGCAAAGGAAGATTCAGGGCTTGGTTGCAATTTGAGTAATTTGCAGCAAAATATGAGTTGAGACTTTTTATAGAGAACAATTTAGCCTCATTTAATATGTTCTCTCCTTCTGAGCCCAGATTCGAGGCTTCAAAAACCTCAACCATAGCATCCACATTTGAAGCTGTACTTGCCTTGAATTTTCCAGTTTCATCCACGAATCCCAGAAACATGTCTGAACAACAAATAGAAACCAATGGTAAGAACACATAAAATACTAAGTGAACTTGCTAGACTAACATTTCTAGTGATCTCTAGTTGGAATTCAGTTTGGCCCATGAAAAGAAGTCTAGTAAATAATGTTTCGTCGGTCATGGCTGAGGAAAAGGGCAAGTTCTTGATTGGTGAGAAATGAAAAGTACAATAGGCACACTATGACCTGCCGAGGTTGGTCGTAAGTTGATGACTTTTATCAAAGATTATAAACCTCTAATGTTGTCTATGGATAGAAAACTCGTACAAGATTCCTCGACCATCATGTATGGTTGAAGCTTCATACTTAGTCAACTTCAGGTCCAGATTAAATGTGTACATAGTTCTCAACAAACAGTACAATATGGTTGTTGGATGCGTTCTGATGAATATTTACTGGTCAGCCGTGAAAATTGGACTTATACATCAACATCGGTTAGTCAAATTCGTAGTTTAAGGCAATATAATACCTGATTTTATATGACATAAAGTCGTTTATACAACTGTAAATAAAGATATATAAAGTTAATTAGATCACTAGAGATGCTTAACTCACCAACATATTTTGTCACCTTTTCTTTTAACTAGTACCCTGATATATTTGTTTTTGTCTCTTAGTAGATAAAGTATAGGTCGACAACTATGTTACGTTGGTGTAATGAAATTGCTTCAGGACAGAACACTTTCAGTTCAATGATTAATTATGATAACATTAATTCCGTTGACAATCCCAAAAGTTGCTCAAATCAATTGAATGACAGAAAAGTTTTGACAGCATGAATCTAAATTTCCATCATGAACAAATCATTGAGCTTGTAAAGTGCAAGTTGAACTAGTCATGTACGTGCACGAGCAATGCATGGTTCATGTACACGAACGTCACAATCATTGCCAATTGTTTCCAAACATAATGGAAGACAAAAACACATTTCTTTAGACAAAAATTGTGATCTCTTAAATTTCAGATGAACGTTTTCTATATGTGGCAGCAGTTTGAGGCATATACCTTCAGATGCTTCGTAGCCGTGTTGCTTGAGAATTCTAAAGCATAACGCTGTAGCATAAAGATCCTTTTCCATGCTAGATCTGAGGTTCTCTGCACTTATGGTGTTTAGGACGTCTCTGACTTCTTCCTCGAAGTAACTGGCCAGACCCAATTTCAAAATGCAGTCAACAAGCTCTAGATTGGACAATGGATCTCGTACATCCACAAAGATGTCTGACAATTCCTCTCTTAGCATTTGGGTTTTTTTCTGGTATTTCTCTTCCTGAGAGGAAAATTCCATTTCCAAGTAAACTAGATGAAGTCCCATAAGGTGTAATAAATTGCCACATTTCATGAGTTTCATACGTTACACGTACAATATTGAATCTAGCCAAGAAACTACTTTGTTGGAAAAGTACATTAATTTTGGCTGAAGGAACAATGAATTGCAAGATCTGCATTAATTCTGCTGCGAAATCATTGTAATTAAAATTGTTTCTCAACATTTTATGGTTTTATTTCATTGTATTACTTGGTTCTGATTGTAGTTTTCAGGTGAAAATGATATTTGGAGCTTTTAATTTGAGAAGCACAAGCAATAAAATACATTTCCACAAAAGCCAACACATTATAAGAAAATATTACTAAACCAAGCAACGGACAACATTGTATTACCTTGAAATTTTTCTAAGGCACTACCCTCGAATAATAAGTTTTATAAACCAAAATAATAAGTTTAGATATGAAAGTGGTAAGTATTTTTATGGTAATGGTAAGGTTAGGGTTTTTTGGTAAGTGAAATTGATTGGGTTGGAGGACAATTTGAAGAGAAATGCCATATAGATTCTGCATATAACTCCATATGTGAATTATGTGACATAAATAATGGTTGCATGGGTTCTCTTATAATACTTCTTTACATTAACGTTTAAGTATCATTATGTGATTTTTGTTTAAATATAAAAATTCACGTATAAAACCATGGGCTAGGCCAATTGCAAAAATATTCCCCTCCTTTGAAGATAATTTAGCGAGCTTAGAACTAAAAGTTCCGTGATCAAAATGACGCTAAACAAACTGCCTCCACTGTGTAAATATGGAGTAGATTCTTTAGATGATGATTCTATCATATGATGTGCAAATTATGGCTAAAGGGAAGGGGAAAAAAACCCTGTGAAGAAAATATAGTACAATTCTTTGATAGACCTGATCTGCATTCATATCGATATAAAATTATATAAAATTTCATCATATCATCATTTAGTGATACAATGTAATTTTATATTCAATACAATTAGACATCAAAAGAATTGAACAGAGTATTTGAATTGCCACCCAAGAACATCCTAAAAAATGATACAAAAGAACCAATGCAAGATGTACTAGTTAATAAACAACATTAGGATTACTGTGAGAAATAATGCATTATGGTGAGTGTAAACGATAAAGATATAAAAATGGAACAAAATAAACAGTGCAAAACATTATTGTGAACGTAATGGAATCTCACAGAGTAATTGCTGGTAAGAGATTGTAAATGTCCATAATTCCAGATGTTTGGCTTGTAGTTGGCTGTTCGCTTTTGAACACTTTGGTCCAGCATATTACTAAGACCTTCTGGTTTGGTTACAGAGCTGGAGATGTACTGCATTTCACCAGTCATTTTGGTAATGCACCTTGTGGTTTCGATGGCTATACTGTGTACCGGAGAAACACAACACTGAAGAAGAGAAGTACGTAAATATTGGATGGCACTCAACAGCCATTGCTGAACCCAATATATATAGGAGCCTAACGGCATGCAGTAGCGAGGAACGAAGGAAAGCATCCCGGAATTTCAGTATTGAAACACGTTTCACTAACATACGAAAACGTGACCAGTAACGAATGGGCTGACACTCCGCTGCCACAGAGACAAAACTAGTCAATTTGTGGGAGTTGCAGCTGCCGTAATGCTATATAAATCTTATAATCAAACTTAATATTTTCTTCGTTAAATTTAATATTGATTTTGATGATCAAACAACACTACCGCAATTTGTACAGAAGAATGATAATTATAATTCAATGTGGCAGCACACGGTACTAAAAGACTACAGCCTAACATAATTTTCACGAGTTGCTTTATTACATATTCAAAGTGAATTTTGCAGAAATAAAATCTCGAAGTGTAAACTATGCCTCCCTAGAGATATTTAGCGTAAAAGACAAAAGCTTACATCAATATGAAATGGAAATTTGTGGTAGATTTTACAATAGGAAAGAATACAAATCGCTGGGGCGACAAAGAGAGAGGGGTTAGAGATCGTTAAAAAAATTAGGGACTCAAGGTTTTACAATTTGTCTCCTTTACATTTCTCGCAGTTGAACACGGTATAACTGTCTATTATTTTAGTATGCAAAACTATAATATAACTATTTTTTACACAAAACAATATTATTTTTTATGCCTATTTTTTGATGGTTCAATCTTGTCCATCAAATTTTGACCTTTAAATTTAGGCCATAAAGTTGTGAAAAATGGCACTTGTGAGTCCTCTTCACCAAAAATTAGGGGATGATGCATTCTTATGCTTTGTTAAATCAACATACACAATTTGTGTCAATCCTGTTTTGAGTAGAAAATCCTTTATCTATTTAAACAGTGCTATATCTTATCAACTGAACGGGTTGTTCATGGCTCAATTTCTTATACTTGTTATTTCTTGGCTTAAAATATAGAAAAATCTCTAGAGTATCAACAATGTATAAAAAGAAAAGATATGGGTTATAATTCTAATTAATTATCATCTTGATAAGCAATAATACCAAGGAAATTTTATAAAAAAAAATCAAATTACGTGTCTAACTTAGTTACACAAAAGTGCTTTTCAAGAACTCTAAATGAAGTAGTTTCTTTCTTGGTAGTATATGAAGTAGTTTCTAAAATTTTAAGGTTGTTGCCGGACACACTTTGCCGGTGACCTGAATGTTATACGAGGAACATGACTGCAACAGAACGTGTGAACCCCCTCGTCTTTGATTGGCTAAAGAGATAATCCTTCGGGCGGTGCAAAATGTTTGACAGAGACAATTAATGGTCAAAGAAATTTCTACGCAAAATAAGAAGTGATAATTTCATATACCTCAACTGAGGTTTATGACAATTGCATCTAGCTCCCCTCATGTTTGAGAAATTATACTTACCTGCCCTTATAACACAAAATGACTAAAGTAACCTTGCTAAAAGTTATATTCTTATATAACATGCCTAAAAAATGATATGAATTTGTAGCCAATACTACTCCAAAAAAATCTTCAAATCTTTTTTTATAAATTTTTCTTGAAAAACCTTCAATACATTCACTAAATAAGATAAAGCTTTTTTTCTTTTTACTCTTTTTTTTTTTTGGAAAATGGCTATAAAACATTTGATGGAGGCACTATATCTTTTTCCTTTCCTTTATTCTTTTTCTTAAGAATAGATGGCTTTAACTTATCCAACAAATGCACTAAATGTATTTTTCCTTTTCTTTCCTTTAGGAATTACTTTGGCCCATTCATTGAATGCACTAAAGCTTTTACCCAAAAACATTCATTGAATGCACTAAAGCTTTTACCCAAAAAAATAAGAAGAAAATATAAAAGGTCAGCTTTACGTTGTTGGCCAATATTTTTCACTGATATTGTCCAAACTTTTTCTTACAATTGATCATTTTTAAAAATAGTTTTCTAATTTACTAATTGTTTAATAATATTTCTATATTACTATTTGTTAAATAATACTTGTACTTTACTATCAAACTGCCAAGGGCGTTTTGGGATATTCATGCGCTTTCTTTTGCTTACCAAGATGATTTTCTAAACTAATATTCAGAGGAGTTTTGTGTAATTGTCATAAATCCTAGGGGAGGTTTACGAAGTTATCCCTAATAATAACTCATCATGTCTTAGTCACGGTCATAGTAAAAGTCGTGTCAGCTAAAAACTCAATGATGGAAACATGCAGCATTAAAACGATTGCCTGCTTGTTATCGTGTTTTTTTTTTTTTTTTTGACCAAGCTTGTTGTCGTTAATAATACAGTTTATAGAGACGAAACATAAAGTACATCAATTTCACTTGTTATTGAATTATATGTTTATATTTGAATTAAAGTAACTAATAGTCATTATAATTATAATGTAAGTTGCCAAGCCAACCAAAAGGTAACACTCTAATTATGCATTTGAATTACAATAAATATTTATTGAAACCAAATCGTTAAAACTTCCTTCGCATCGTGGTTGAGGGATTTGAAATGATGCTTTTGGTAGAGGTATTAAATTCATATGTTTTCATATCAAATGTACAATTAATCAATATCTACTTAGTCAAAAGAACTCCCTTAACTTTTCTATGTTTTGTCCAATACTTCATGTAAAGTCAATAACAACCTCTCAGGCAAAAGAACAAGAAAAGATAACCATGCGTTTATTGGAATAATTGGAATAAATATAAACACTGTTCGCCAGATTAATTTTCTAGAGATATCTTTTTTATTTGGTTTTTCTGGGCAAAAAATTTATGTTTATTTATAGATTCAGTTATACTTATTATTTATATTTTTTTATTTTTTGAAAATTTTTAATTTTATGACATACATTAGTTAAGCAAATGTCTAGTGGCATTGTTAATTCTTTTAATGTGGCCAATTTTTGCACATGCGGTGTATGTAGAAATTCATTTTTTGCATGATTGTTACACGAATTTTGAATTTTCTCATGTTGATTAAACTAGATTTCTAATAGTAAAACTGGTATATTTTGGTGTTTTTGAAAATTTGTGAACTCTCTTTATCCACTCTTACTTCTTTTTATTGCACAGGAATATATTTAAAAATTATAAAAGAGGATTAATCAAGCCCTTTGGAAATTAAGGTTATTTGTGTAATGACAAAGTTTTAAGCATATTGATGAGGAAATACAATTATATATATTATAACCACTTGTTTATTCATTTATTATCTACTCAAACAAAACAAATAATTTTACAATTGCTAAAAGAAAATTGGTATAATTTATGTGCACTTAATTGGACAACAAAATCTTACATGAATCCGTACAACATAAATGGATTAAGACTGTATTTGATTGAATTGGTTGGGCGGAAGAATAATGGAAGGAACCTTGGCTCCTTTTGGCCGAAACAATTATTCAGAAAACTATTTTGAAATATTTTTCGAATATATTTTTCATTACATTTTATATTCTTAACTATTGTTGTTATTTTACATTCATCATATTTTAAAAAAATATTATGATATTATTATTTAAATAACATTCAAAAAAAAAAAAAAAGCAATCCACACGAAACTGTCACCATGATAAATCACTTCTGTCCTTTTTCTTGATTAGTCCAATAAATCAAAGGCCCAGTTTTCTTGTTAAACCATGCACATCTGACAGTCCCACGTGATTTCGTATAGAAGTTCATGTCTGCAATTGACCAGTAGCCTCGTTCACAGTACCCATGTTCTTCATGCGCTTCATTTGAGTTTCCGTGGTAAGTTCACTGTCACAAGGACATGCCTAGTTGTTCAACATTTTTTGATCTTTTTTCTCCCCATCGTCATTGTTATTCTACAGTGTGGGATCATGTTCATTTACACTATGTTTGAGAGGAAGGAAATGAAAAGAAAAAAAAAAAAAAGATTTTAAGGTGTTCTTTTGTTTGGAAGTAAGGAAGGAAAAGAAGGGAAAATTTACTTAATCATTTTTCTTTGTTTAGGAGGAAGGAAAGGGAAAGAAAAGAAACGAAATAGAAGGAAAAGTTGATTTGTTTTGGTCAAAAAATTTTCCTTCTAAATTTGGGAAGAAAATGACAGAAAAAAAAAGAAAGTTTCTTTCCCTTCTTTTCTTTTCTCTCACTTTCTTATCTCTTCCTTTCTTTTCTACACACGGCAACTGTTTTCAAGCATCAAAAACTTCATTCCTATCTGATGTAAAAAGCTACACGTAAAATCTTGAATAAAAGGACACCATAGATATTGTGGAAGAACTAAAGACCTATAAGCGCCATACAATGCAGTGTATCATATTCAACGGGACTTGCCCACGATGATTTCTGATTATTTTTGGATACAAATGTACGGTTGATATCCAAATTGAACAATGTCTAAGTGTTAGATAGTTGAGATTCTTTCTTAAACACGCTGGAAAATTTTGTATAAATCTGGTTTGAAGAAACAACACCATAGATATTGTGGAAGAACTAAAGACCTATAAGAGCCACACAATGCAGTGTATCATATTCAACGAGATTTGCCCACAATAATTTCTGATTATTTTTTGATACAAATGTACAGTTGATATCCAAATTGAACAATGTATAAGTGTTAGATAGTTGAGATTCTTTCTTAAACAAACTGGAAAATTTTATATAAATCTGGTTTGCGAACGTTATGTTGTAAATGAGTCACGTAAACATTATGACATCAATTTGCTTATCAGGTTTGTAGATGTCAATTTAGATCTTCATTGTTAGTTCTTTTAGTACCTATTTCAGTGCCATTCACTAAGGACTGCCACCTTGCATTTACACTATGATAGTTATCTAATTTATCTTAAGTGTGATAAGTGTGAATGCAAAGTGACAGTCCCTGGTGAATGACACTAGAATAGTATTGAAAAAACTAGCACTGAGAATCTCAACTGTGCAAATGTGGCCATAAACCTTTTGTAAATATATATTAATGCTGGCAATCAGTTCCAAAACCACTTGGGATCCCATGTATATATTTAATTTGGGCAGGATGAGTATCAATAATATAGGATTGGGCTTATTTGGGATAATATCCATTTATATATGGATATGGTTGGGAAATGACTGGGAATCCCATACCCAAATATAAACAAACCTTGAAATAATTTGTATTTGATTAGGTCCATATCTTCCACATTTTCTATACTCTCTCTTGAAAGAATCCTTTATTTTAAGCTGCATTAACAAAACATCTTTCATCCTTTATTTGTTTTATTAGTTTTTAACATTTTTTCAATAACAGTAGAATACACATTTTTCCAATGATGGACAAGTTGTAATTTTATTTTTGCATTCTTGGCTTCTTCATTTTGCCCTTTTTGATTCATTTATTTCTCCTATAAATGTTATGTTAAATTTTACATCTTGACATTAATTTTGTGTGGCTAAACTGATCTTTGTACTAAAAAAAATTCATGTGAATTTTATATGTTGAGTGCTCAATTTTAGTTTAACTTTATTCTCGGAGAAACTAGTTTTCATATTTTGGGTTTTATCAAAGTTTGTAATGTCCATGAATGAATGAGATGTTGATTTATTTTAATTTTTAATTTGCTTCATTATTTAGTAATAGATTTTAATATCAGAAGTTTTAATAAGATAATATCTAAATTATTTTTTTTAGGGGTAGATAAATTAAATCTCTACACATTTTCAATCTATCATCTTTACATGTAAACATTAAAAAGCTATAGTTTATAATTGAAAGATTAAAGACCATTAATAAATGAGATCTAAGAAATAATAATATAAAAACAAAAAAGTTAGAAATTTATTGAGGTTAATAAATTAAAAAACAAATGATATAAAAAAATATTTAGGTTAAACTAAACAAAATAAGTAATCTAAAAAAATAGCAATTAATTAGTAAGGAATATATAGTTTAGAAAAATAATAAAATGGCATTTATTGAGTATTTGGGTAGAATCAAATGGGACTAGCCCATTTTAGTCCCGCCTATATTAATCTTATGACAAATATGGGATTGTTTAGGTATGACCCATATTTCATTGTTCCAATTAAGTATCGCCTATCCCACTCATTTGTCTTCTCTAGTTTCTTATGATCGAGCTTGTATATTTACAAAAGGCTGCCAACTGCTTTGGAATAATCACAAATTGACTGAATACGTCTAAGTCAGCAAAGATAAGAGCAGAAGACATGCAAGTATCAATTTTTTTGGGTTTTCCACAATAATTAATCACAATCTCATCATAAAATGCAAGATCCCACATTCTTCATGCGACTATTAAACACTTTTGTCTACACCAAAAATACTGTTCCCGTGATGATCTCTTGACTTGCTAGCAATTGTCTTGAATTGGTTAAGGTGTGAACAATTAAGATGTTCGCAAACTAAATATGATTCAACTTGTTTAAACTTGTATTCGACTCGTTCATTTAATTAAACAAATTGGGCTCAATCAATAAACGAAGAACACGTTTCTTTTTTTTTTTTTTTTTTTGGCCAATGTTCATTCGTATTTGAGCTCATCATCCTCTAAAATTCTATTGGATTTGATCTCCTACTACTTTTAGTAATCATCCATTTGACGTCATTTTGTTATGGAAAAAGATTGAGTTTGGCATGTTTGAAAATTGAGTTCCACATGACGCGGCATTGATGAAATACGTGCTCGGATTGGATTCATATTCCACAAATACGCATTGTAATTTTGAAAAATTACTCTTAATTTTGTAAAAAATAAAAAAATTAAAATTCATCATAATATTGAACTTTTCCTAAACATTTATGAATGGCAATAAGCATAAATTATAATTCATACTTAAACAATTAAGATCTAAATAAATTAAACACTCTCATATGCTATTAATTCAATTAATCAATTAATTTACATATAAAAATTAAGATTGGCATTTGTCACGATGATAATCGTAGAATTTGTTGCGTTTCTAGAGTGTTCCTTTGCTTGTTTCCTGACCCGTCTATTTTGTATGATCGAGCTTTTACATCCATGGGAATAAGCGCAAAGACATAAATGTGCTTAAGCCAACAAAAGAGTGTTACGTAAAGATGGCGATGCATGTATAAGAAACAGACGGGCAAGGGAACATGTAAATGATCATTTTAGAAATGCAACAAATTCTAAGATAATCATTATGATAAACGCCAATCTTAATTTATATGTATAAATTATTAACTAGTTGAATTAATAATAAGTCAAAGTACTTAATTAATCTAGATCTTAATTATTTAATTATGAATTATAATTTATGCTTATTGTCGTCCATAATGTTTAGGAAAATTCTAATATTATGATGAATTTCATATTTTTTTAACAAAATTGAGAGTAACCTTTCAAAATTACCATGGAAAGTCCTCGTATATGTCGAATGTGAGTTCAATCCGAGTACATATTTCATCAATGGTATGTCACGTGGAACTCAATTTTTAAACATGCGAACTCATTTGAATACGGGAAACTCAAATTTTTTTCCAAAACGAAATGGCATCAAGTGGATGATTATTAAAAGTAGTATTATAGGCGATCAAATCCAATTAGGCTTTTAGGGGAGGGAGAGTCCTTTTAACATTTTTAGCTCAAATACGAATGAACATTTGGAAAGGGAAAAAACACGTGTTCTTCATTTATTGATCGAGTCCGATTTGTTAATTAAATAAACGGGTCGAACACGAGTTTAAACAAGTTAAATCATGTTTTGTTCGTGAACATTTTACTTTTTTTTTACATGGGAAAGGGAATTTTGGCATTAGCGGGATTCAAACTCCTGACCTCTGAGATGGAGTCATAGACCTCTAACTGCTCTATCTTTATTCATTCCCGCGAACATCTTACTTGTTCACACCTAATTAATTCAAGACAGTTGCTACAAAGTCAAGAGATCATCACGGACGGTATTCAGACTCTTCTAATATATATGCAATTCCTCTTGTCAGGTTCCAGTAATGAACAGATGATGCTTCAAGCGGGCTTTGGGTTCAACGTCGACCGGGCTGTTCTTGAGGTCCTTGTGAAGCTGAAATTGGGCTGAGGCTAAAGTTAACAGCCCAATTGAGGTCCAACAAGGACCCAGAAATTAGACCAGTAAGAGGGACAGATTTCGGCAATTGTAAGGCGTCCATTAACAAATGGGCTAGGGAGGAAGAGAAGTACCAATTTTTAAGTGGTCCGACAACTATGGTAGAAACACAGCCAAGTCCATTAGCAATACGTAACAAGTCCTAAAATATATAGCTGGTTTAAATTCATTGCACAATCATATTGATTGAAAATTATAGTGTCTCATTGTACCTAAATTATTTTATTTTTTTGTAAGTCATTGTATATAAATTAAATATATTTGATCTCTTATTTCAAATTACTTGGACTTTTTTTTTTAACTTGGACGTTATTGAACAATTTAAAGTTACCATACCCTAAAGTATTATAGAACATCCCCATGTTATTAATAAATACAATAACAACAATTCAGGGCATCTTTAAGCCACTATCCATCGAAATGGTGCATGTGAAATAAATGTAATGCACCACTTGGCCCAAGAAATATTTATTTGTTGTCTTTCATTTATTTATTGTCTTATTTTGTTTCAATTTTCAGTAAGATCTTATTGTACTACTTTTTGGTCTACCTGATGTTCCCTTAAAAGGATTCATGATTATGTTTAAACCTTCTTAAGTATGCGAAAAGGTATTAACGGAGTACCTAGATTGAAAATTTTTTTTTTGGTCACCTCATTTTATAGGAAAATTTGAAAAAAAAATTCTAATTCATAGTTATCAGAGTTTGAAAGAGCAATCAACAAAAAGAGTTCTCAACAATAAATGTCTTGAATAATATATAGTTCCCAGTATTGTCTCCACCGGAGTTTCAAGAATAAGAAATTCATACTGCAATTCAGATGTCAATAATTCAAAACCTATTGATATCAATCCTATTTTACGGATAGAGGAATTGTGTGTGTGTGCATGTGTGTTTTTTTTGTTCAATTCTTGTACCTTTGTTTTTAACTTTCCTATCCTATTGAAACTCAAAAGCAAATCAAGCGCAAGTGCACGCTACATTGACCAATTTACACCATTGTTTCTTGCATTCTATATATCAAGAGGCTTAGATTCAACAATAATCTAACATGGGATTAATTTGTTTTTCTATCTAAGAAGTTGATACTATAGTTTTTTTAATTAAACTTACACTGTTATATGGGGAAAAGAAATTTAATATTGGTGAGATTCGAACTCCTAATTTTTGGAATGGAGTTATAGAATTGTAACTGTTCGATCTACTATAGTTAAAACAAGCTCTAACAGTCACCGAGCCATTGGCTCAATGGTCAGGGGGAACATTTAAAAAGCTCCCCCTACTGCAGCTTGGGAGTTCTAGTCCCACCTGCAACAGATAGTTGGATTAAAAATCTAAAAGAACACCATAGTGCTCTTTTGGTTTAATATTAGTTTAGTCTCTATTGGTGCCCTCAAGTCCAGTTAAGTCATTCCCTACAATAAATAAGGAGTAAATTAGAATGTTAAATATTTGACGAAAAAAAAAAAGGCTCTAACATATTTTTAGAATTTCAAATATGAAACCAATACAGTTTCAAAACGTTGAGGACTACACTTGTTACCCTTCAGACGTTGTTGACTTGAATTGGATTTTGATTATATTTAAGTGCTATTTGAGCAATGTGTCAATCCAATTTATTATCAAGGACTGTAGAGTAGGACCCCTAGCTCGACAATGCAATCAATTTTCTCAGTTGAGACGAATACAGAGATCAAATGCATGCTGTCATGTTGCGTTACTCCAGCTAAATAGACGTTTTCTGCTTTTAGTTTCTCTAGGATGGGAACTTTGTCCGTATCCACAAATTAAATTCGAATCTCAGAAGCAACGAAGATCGTACTATACGTACTGCTCTTTCTCTGCAACTGTTTCTGGTGTTGTCATCTGTAGTCTAAACCAGGAAGATAAATATGCATACCGCAGAGCTAAATTATAATATCTCCACGATGACATAACTTCTAGTAGATTGTTTCCTGAGAACAGGAGAAATGAAAACTGGACATTTGGTTATTGTTTTATGTCTTTTCCTTATTTACTTTCTTTTGTTTGTATGTGTTTTCTTTTGTTTTTATATACCATAATTCGATTTTATCTTCATCACCTTTTGTCAAAATAAACAATTGTAATTGGAATTCGAAAGAAAAAAAATGTACCTCAAATGAATATAAGAGGATAAAGAAATGAACTATCCTAATATGACACACAGGTTTTGTTTCACGAAGAAGATGCTCCTGAAAATGTATACGCGACTCGTGGCATTGACCGCCAGGGGCAGGGATGGCTATATTTCAGGAAATGAACTCGGGGCGAATATGAAGCACATGTATACAAGTTATACCTTGGATTTCAATTACAACTTCTTCCAGAAAACAGAGAGATACAATAGTGGAAAGTTAGATGTAAGTAGAAAAATATTTAAGGGAAAAAAAATGCAAAAGAAAGTTTGATACAAGAACTGTGACTTGGCCATACAGTATTTCTTTTATGTTTTGCAAATTACCACAAAGCAGGGAAGGAGAGCTTTGGCATTGAGCAAATAGAGTTCTTCAATATTGGAGTATAGACCAACTTTTCCAGCTAATGAATCAAATCCTGATTGACCAGCTAGTTCTTGAACATTCTCCAATGGTTTATGGGCCCTGCCTGCAATTACTCTGCATACTATTAGGGCCTTCCTTAGAGAAGTTTTATCATCAGAAATTTGAATGGATTCAAATGCTTTACTACTTGTGGAAGCTGTGAAAACACCAATCCCATTCTCGAGTCCCTTATTTGTCGAAAAACCATGTCTTAGAATTTGACAAACACTGCATTTACCAGATGTACATAGGCAGGATGAGCCATTCATCCCAAGAGAGCATTCAACTGTTGTGCCATGGAACCTTAATAGCTCATTACCATCGGCTAAGCACCGCGGATGTTTTTTGGCAAGTTTGCTAGCTTTGATCTTTACCATTTCTCTGTAGTCTTCGAATTGAGCTAGAGTCTTTTGCATGTTGTGGACCTTCAAAATCCTTTCTATGCCTCCAGCATTGTTATCAGATTTTGACCAGCCAGTCCGGCAAATTATTTCCACTATTTTCCTAGAAGAGTCTCCTTCAAGGAGTTCAGTTACTGCACAAGGAGAATAATATGCATTGTTTGTTACAGAAACAATAAACAAAGACAGATCGTTGATTGCCATTATAGAATCTTTTCTATCCAGATTTGAATCTTACGTACTTAACAGGAGAAGTAAGGATAGGCAAAATGTGCCTTTGGCATTGTAAGTTTTTGATGAACTTTCAAAAAGAACCAAATCAAGCAGAAAACATGTTCGCTGTTCAAAATTCTACTCTATATGAAAACTTGAAATCCCTAGAATTTTCTCTCGAGATTAATCCCATTGATCTTATTCATGACCTTGCCAATTCCAATATGTATGCTAGGAATGGGACTGAGTAGTCGAAAACATTAACTGAAGAGATGCTTGATTCATTAAACATAATCATTCAATTGGATTCAATTTTCTGAAGAAGAAGCTATAAGATTCAGGAATTAACACAAGAAGCAGTAAATTCTTTGTTTTTGAATTATCTCTTACCAGCATGTTTGGATAGATGATGTGCTTCAGCAGCTTCCCACCTAACAAATTGCTCACCACATTTATGGCAAGTCAGAGGTGAAAAACCCTGGGAATCCTTCCCAGAAGAATACCTAGGCCTAGAGGCAGTACCACCAAATCCAGCAGCACTCCTAGAAAGACTACTGGAACTCCTCCTTAGAGGACTAACTAGGCCTTTGATCCTGTCGGATGGCACCATATGACGTGCTCCGGGGCCCGGAGTCCCTGGCTTAAGGGTTCCCACAAAGGTTGAACAGCCACCTTCAGCAGCACCATTGGTACAATTCCCATCTGTGTAACCACACCCAGTTATTCTCAGTTCACAAGTTGAATTACTCAGGACCACTTCATGAGTTATTGGGTTGAGAAGTTCACTGCTTCCAATGGATCTTGGACTACAAATTGGGGGCTTCTCCAGATGTCTCTTGCTTCCATGAATAACATCTCTCAGATTTGCAATGGACCTTGAACAGCCAGACCTGCCTGCTTTCTTTGTCAAAATATTGCTCAGATTATTATCATTTTTATTTCCATTCCTCACCTTTGGATCATGAACATCTGCTTGCTCTGATTTACAGTGCAATGATCTCTTTAGAGCAAACCAAACTGCTGGCATCCTCCCACCAAATATTCCTCTTTGCCCTTTGTTAGGCTAAGGCAAAATCCACTCAAAATCTTTCATCAAGATATTGTTCTATGGAACAGATATTTGATAGTGAAACCAAGGAAACAAATCTTTCCTCATTATGTTGTTTCTAGTTTTACTGGAATTAAAACTGACCATCTTAGCTACTTATTTCCTTTATTGGGCCAAATACAGTGGCACATTACAGATGGAAAGTTTAAGCTATGGCAACTACTTTTTTTTTTTATATAAGCTATGGCAACTACTTTATATGTATATTTTCATCCTCTCAAACAGTGAAAGGAATGCATGTTATATTTCATTTATGATTTTATTTTTGTTTAAGTTAATTAGAGAGGTCTTCAATCAAATCATTGAAAGCAATGGATGTCATATTTCGTTATCATTTAATTTTTATTTAAACTAATTAGAGAGGTGGACAATCAAATTACAGTGAACGGGCATAATAAAAGCAATGAAAAAATAGCATAATTTAACTAGAAAATCTGATTAAGATTTAGGTGTAATTAATTATTCGTGCAAGAGATTCTTCATCCCACGTTCAAGTGAAGGTGGGCAATTGCCTCCCTCCCCCTCCCCTTAAGTTCTTGAAAGTCTTCACAATTGTCGATTGCTCTAAAGTTGATGACATATTTAAAATGAAAATTAAGTGCATTTTAAAAAGAGAAAAGTAAAACTTTTGGTACATAAAGATAAACGTATAATCTTCATTTGAATTGAGTTTTCAAGTAGAACTATAGCTGTCTATGCACCATTCTTCGGCCTCTTACGAACAGTACCAAATCGTCTTGTGTTTCATCAATCTTCGGCGGGAGCTTTCTATTTGCGCTCCTTCTCTTTTAATGGGAGCTGGGTATTATTATGTTACCTCTCCTCTTCTTGCGAGCATGAAACCATCAAGAGTCAAAGCTGAGTATTAAAAAAATATTTATACAATGATTGTTTCAATAATGAGTATTTCTTGAAGTTCTCTATAATTTAGAAAAAATTGTCACAACCGTCATAATATGTATATATGAATATATGTATATATGGATGTATGTGTACACATATATACATAGATGCATACATATATGCATATATAAACACACACACATACATGTGTATTTATGTATGTCTGTAAGCACATATATACATGCATGTATACACACACCCCCCTACTTTTCTTTTGTGAATATTATTGGAAATCTGATTTTCTACTATTTGATTCATTTTTTTTTAATTCCTTTTGGTGTTTTACTAAAATTCATCGAGTAGCACCCTAGTTGGCTATATAGTCCATGGGAAAATTGCATATCTCAACTGTGGTCGAGTAGAAATAGGAGGCTGACTAATGGAATAAGAAATCTCGTGATTTTACTAGTCATTTTGACGTTTTGATGCACCGGCTATTGACGTTGATATGTTTTCAATTAAGGTTTTTTTAACAAATTCTGATTTTTTGTAAAAATTAATTTTAAAAAAATTAAAAATTAATTATTTATGATTTTAACTTAAAAAAACTAAAAGCAACATAAAAAAAAATAATTAGAAACGTAACAAAATATATTTTTTAAAAATTAAAAACTAAAAGCATGTTAAAAAAAAAAAAAACTGTTGATAACGTAATCGAAATGTCACTATCGTCACGGGTAGGCCTCGTTTCTTGACCACTACCATGACCCAAATGGATGTTTGAATTCGGAAGCATTTTAATCTTTTGCTTTCACTAGTTTCACCAAACAATTCATTTCTCATTCTAATACATAAAGGTGTGAAATAAAATTCTCCCTCTCCCTCCCTCCCTCCATTTCTCATTCTAATACATAAAGGTGCGAAATAAAAATTCTTTTTTCCCCTCCCTCTCTCTCAAAGTACTTGTGGAGATACACAGGACCATGAATGGTCCACTAGACTTGCCAAATAAGAGCTTCGAAGTAGTTGCCCACAGGCCAGATCATTTGCTCCTATTTCTCCAGTTTTTGAGACAAAGGGTAATAATCCCGGACAATGTTACACTAGCGTACCGTTATCAAAATTAACTAAAAAATAATAAATTTTTTAAAAAAAAGAAAAATTTTTAAAAAAATTTATCATCTTGTTACAAAAACTTTCGATTTTTTTCAATAATAGCTCGTTACATAGCATTTTCCAACAATTACACGGAGGCCTTTTTTTTTTTTTCAGCACACATTTGATTTAGTAATGACACAGTGTATATATATATATATATATAGACACACACATGCCACAAGTAATGGACAATGGAAGTAAATAAACATGCAACCACATGGACATGCCCTGCTATTAAAAGTTGCCATACAGAGTAACTTAGAGAAGGCTGATTGGTCGTTTACAGAGTTTAGACAAGAGCCACAAGCACGTTTCATCTCATAATAAAATGTAGGAGTACCGCATACAATACAACTTCGAAACAGAAAACGAGTCTTTTCTCCATAAAAATGGAATTTATGAGTGTGATTTCCAAAAACAGAAAACAGAAGTACAATGCTATTAGTAATTTGGCCAAGGAACGAAAGAATAGAACAAAATTTAGAAAATGAAATAGAATCACAGCTTGAATACAGGCTTCTGCTGCGAATGGAATTAAGCATAATTTGTATTTTCTGGGGAACAGTCAAATCATTACAGATCAGAAATAATTGACAATCATTTATTATGCATTTAACTATTCTCTAGCAACCAGGTGGGCAGACAGTGCGTATTAACTAGGCACATGTTCACGTATACCTCAAATAGGGAAAGGTATGTCAACTAAGGTAAGGATCAATATCATACATCTAATTTTGCTTAATACATTTTAGCCTCACTAAATAATAAGATGTGATATATCAACTCACATTTATAATGCGAGGG
The DNA here is from genome assembly GCA_024721245.1 of Mitragyna speciosa. Classification (NCBI taxonomy): domain Eukaryota; kingdom Viridiplantae; phylum Streptophyta; class Magnoliopsida; order Gentianales; family Rubiaceae; genus Mitragyna; species Mitragyna speciosa. The sequence continues at coordinate 31,375,789 of CM045554.1, forward strand.
TAGATACCCTTTGATTAAGAAGTAAGTTAAAATATAATATCCTACTTGAAATCTCAAGCGTAGCTAAACTACCTAATAAGATCATGACTCATTTCACTCATTGTTAATTGATTTTGAGATGAAAGTTTTTTTTTTTTTTTTGGAAAAAGGTGAGGAGATGAGAGTTTAGGTTCTTAACATGATATCAGAGCTAGCCAGGTCTATAAAATTCATCTACACGTGACCTTAGTTTGTCATTGAAATTTCAAGTGTTGTCTCGAGTCACATTGAAATCTTTCCAATGTTTACCTTGCCAATGCTTCCTCCAATTTGGGCCTCTTGGTATTCCCAATGCTTCCTCTAGGTTGGGCCTTTTGGTATTCTTGTGCTTGTCCCGAGTTTTATCGAAATCTTTAAGTGCTCATTGGTATTCGCCTAGTCAATATTTCTATTTGTCCCAGTCACATCGAAATGCTTCTGTCTATCCCTAATCACATCGAAATCTCAAGTGCTCCTTGACTACATAATAAGATCCTAAGTCATGTTACTCATTTTCAATTGGTTTTAAAATAGAAGTTCAAGTTTCTTAACTACCCAGGTTTCTTAACAAGGTTAAATAAATCAAGATTCATCCACCTTGCCAATGCTTCCTCTATGTTGGGCCTTTTGTTATTCATCTAGCCAATGCTTTCGTTTGTCTTTGATCATATCAAAATCTCAAATGCTTATTGGTATTTTGTCTAGCCAATGATTTTGTTTGTCTTGGGTCACAACGAATTGCTTCTGTTTATTCCGAGTCAAATCAAAATCTCAAGTGCTTGTCGACTTCTTAATAAGATTATGGGTCACTCCATTCATTACCAATTAATTTTGAAATAGAAACTCAAGTTTCTTAAATTCCCAGGTTTCTTAACAAGGTTAAATAAATCAAGATTCATCACCAGATAAGCAGACAATTGAAGAAACAATAAATAATGCTACTTTCTATATTCTTTAAGCAGAACAACCCACCTCCTGTATCAATTCAGCACCTATTAGTTTTTTTCCCCGCTTATAGTTACAAGGAGAACTAACTCTTGTTTTATCAACAAAGGTATAAAATTGATGAAAATGAAAATGTTATGAAAATAATTTGCTCTTCGCCCCTGAAATGTCATAGTTTATATAGAAGCACAATAATAAATTCAAGCTATTCTTCTAAATTTTAGGCAACCTGTGCTTTTACCCTGGTTCCAGCCCGAGGGACAAGCCAGCCTAAAATCTTGAGGTGATCAGTAGAAGACAATTTGTTCTGTGTCTAAGAAGTCAACAGTGTCAGCGTGCATGAAGACTACCAAAAAACATGGCACAAACATCTTAACTGTAGACTAATCATCAATTCCAAGGTAATGCTGGACTTTCACATTGACAAATTTAAGCAATAATTCTGTATTCTCCAGGTTACCTTGCCCCTAACTGTGCCCTTGAAGACTAACAAGAAACATGGTAGAAAAAAATCACCTTTACTTTAGATTAATCATTAGCTTATTTTAGGTGGTGCAGTGTCCCATAGTGACAATTTATATTATGATCTGGTATTCTCCCAATTCCACAGAATTCAAAAATATTTATTGAAATATTAAGTTTTTGCTTAATTGTGATAAAATAAGTTATATAAGAGAATTTTATCATTACCGAAATTTATCACTTTAAAACTAAACTTGACAAAGTTTTGGTGCCTCAAAGAGAAGACATTTTCCTCAATGAAAAGCTAGAGGAGAGAGAGACAGGGGGGTTGCAGTCGTCCATAATGTTCTTGGTCATGATTTGGCCAATCAAGTAAATTTTGAAATATATGATCTGATAATGCTTTGTAAATTTCAAGTCAATTTTACAATCCAATTAAAGTGTGTTTAAAAGTTATATATGGTAATTTATAATTTGTTGACGATGACTTATATTATTTGGAACAATTATCACACAATTGTTCCGGCATAGAAATATAGAGATAGTATCTAACCACCAACAAAATAAAGAAAAACATCGAGGGGATAAAATAATAGTAACGAGGTATCGTTAGGAGGGAAATTGGATCTAACCACTCATATTTTTCACTTTTATTTAATAAGATTTTTTAGGAAAATGATTTATGCATTCCAATTTTTTATGTACACACTCCTTTTTTGATATTTTATTAGCTAAAGGTGTGAGATCCCAAATCCCATATCGGTGGGAGAAAGAAAAATTGATTAGTATATAACATCTTACGTTTGGACTACTAAATAACTTGGCTTAACCATTTTGATTCCATAGTTTAAAGTTCAAAAGTTATTGTGTGAGACCCCAAGTCCCATATCGATGGGAAAAAGAAAAAGTGATTAGTATATAACGTCATGCGTTTGAGTTACTAAATAACTTAGTTTAAACATTTTGAGCTCGTGGTTTAAAGTTCAAAAGTTGTTGGGCCAGCTCAGACGCGAGATGTTACAAATAGTATTAGAGCGAACCTTGTGTGGTTTCTGCACGGGATGAGACTGGGCTTATGGTATTTGGGTCGCGACTACGCAAGGAAGTGAAAGAACTAAGTGTTGTGCGGGGCTAAGTGTTACATCGACTTAAAGGCGGGAGCCACCTCTAGAGCCCATACGAGCCACCTCTAGAATCTGACACGACCAAGTGGACAGTCCGGATATGAATTGGGCTTTGTGAGGACGCAACGGCCTAAAGGAGGAGTGAATGTGAAACCCCAAATCCCATATCGGTGGGAGAAAGAAAAAATGATTAGTATATAACGTCCTGCGTTTGGGCTATTAAATAACTTAGCTTAAACATTTTGAGCCGTGGTTTAAAACTCAAAAGTTATTGGATCAACCCAGACGCGGGATGTTAAAAAAGAAGATTGAAATACCTATGAATCATAAATTTTTATTTATTTAAGACACTCTCAGATTAATAGAATTTAATTTACATGTACAAAAAATAATATTTTTTAAACTTTTCACACAATCGCAAACAATGAAGGGAATATATGCACAAAGACTAGAGTGTATAAATCGTTCTGCACTACATACATAAGTATATACATCTAGACAAATATTAAGTATTTAATTCAAGGTTTCTAGGTATAGTGAAGATAATCCCATATGTTAGATTTATCTGTTTGATTCGTATTGATAAATTAAAATTGGAATCACAATTATGGATCAATGGAAGTGCAAGGGCTTTGACAACCACCTTCAAAGTGTTGTAAGCAGTAGGAATGTGTTTCATTACAAATAGTTTGGCAATCAGTTGAAGTTGTTTTGTCGTTTGTTATGATTGATACTATATAGTCCTTGTGTATCGGGATCAAATTGTAATGATTGAGAGAGCATTAAGAACAGTAAATTCGTAAGAAACAAGATAAGATAGTTAACGTCTTACCCATTATATTATGGAAAAAAAATTAATGATGTTCAATTCCAATTAAAGCAATGCAGAATTGTAGCTCTATCATTGAATTCTGCAGTAGTAAAAGGCTTTAAGAATATTGAGGAAAGTTGAGTTCAAGTGTTATGTAACCTTCATTGAATGGCTTGACCATTCTCTATTTTGGGCTCAGAAGTTGCCGAAAGAAGAACTTCAAGAGAAATATTATCAGGATCATTACCTTCCTGCCTCAGTGCAAAACCGCGAAGAGAATGGAAACCAAAGAAACAACTTAAGTGACTTCTGCATGATATCAAGTTGAATGCTTGATCTAAAAAAGATGGCACATTGAAGGCTGTAAAAGAAACAGGCAAACACACCCAATATCACGCTGCCTAGGTTAACAACTTCAACACTCTTGTAGTACTGCAGTTCAGCAGTTCAGTAACATTTTAGTCTAGCTGCTTCATATGTTCAAGCTTAACAATTTAGACAAATAAATTTTCGAATATCTGGTGTATTACAATTTTTTGCTTTTCCTTTATTCAAAATTTTTAAATACCCATGGTGCACGCTTGAAAGCTTCTAAACTGCATTAGACTACCATACAAATTTGTCAAAGTTGTGAAGGGCAATTGGCCATCCTCACATTTATGTACCATTGATGATCGTCAGATTGTATCCCAGCTAATTTATGTACATCCTGAGCTGATCAATTTTGGCAACACATGCTCATATGGTTTTTACAACTTAGAAACATCAATTTTTTTGGCGAACAAAGTTTGGATTAGAAAATTGAACAGCAGGTGAGACTTGAAAGATACCGTAACATGCAAGTGAATAATGCTTTAGGAGTTTGGAATACGAATAACTCTGGATTTATTACGAAATTTTAAAATAAAAATGAGCTGTCCATATCTTTAAGTTTTGGTAGAGTAAAAGATGAATGCAGCTCTTTGCGTTGGTGCTCTGCTTGGCTTGTCACCCATGGAAGGAATCCAAACCTATGGGGCAAAAAGAACATTCAAGTAGAATAAAGTTATCTTTGAAGACAAAGGAAGCCTTTTCTGAGTGGATGATACAGCTAGTCATTCTCATGAATAAAGGTATGATGTTTCCCTGCTGCATGGACTCTACCACTTTATTCAGATTCTTCATGGAAGACTCGGATTAGCTGTACTACTGACAAAGGGCAACGTGCAGTATACTCCTATATAAACACAATGCTCCGCCTTCTTTGCCTTCAACAGCCATTTATTTTATTTTCTTGGGAGTTGGCTAATTGAGATGGCTAAAATTGCGTACTACCTTGTTGGCCTTTTGATCATAATTATGGACGTTACAGCAGGTATTCTTGGCATCCAAGCTGAGATTGCTCAAAACAAGGTAATGATAATTATTGTTTATTTATTTACAAATCTATGCTTATTTCTATATGCCTGTGGGGCATAACGGCAAAGAGGTGAATAAAAATCGAAGCTAAATGTCTAAGTCACGAGAAGAGGCATACAATGGCAAGGGAGGAAAAGGATGGAGTTAATTATTGAACATCTGGTCCACTGCTAAGTTTGATAATCGTACTAAAACCTCTATTTTGCAGGCCAAAAACCTACGAGTCTGGATATTTGAATGCAGAGATCCAAGCTATGAAGCGTTCAAACTAGGCTTGGTCGCAACAGTACTATTGACCTTGGCACATGTCGCTGCCACTGTGCTTGGCGGGTGCATTTGCATTTGGTCCAAGGAAGAGTTGGATCGATCATCTAATGACAGGCAGCTAGCAGCCGCTTCTCACGTTCTATTATGGTACAACATAAATTTTCTTGCGCTTTATTCATCTTACAACAGATATAGTTGCTGATAGGTTGTTGAAAGGAAATTCTAATATTGTCCTGTCATTAAAAACTATCCACTAAAGACTTCTGCTGTAGAAACAAAACTTTCCATGCAGCCACAGACAAAATATATCATCATGTGAAATAACTCTGGATAATTCTTTTTTTTTTTTTTTGAAAAGCAATTTACTTCACTAGATTAAATTCAACGGAATTGAAAACATGGGGTCCTAGGTTGTTTGATTTGCTTCCATGTTTTTGGGAATCCATATTTGATCTAAGATTAGCATACTGCCATGGTGATGTATCAGGGTTATAATGGTCATAGCGTTCTCAATGCTAATCAGTGGAGCACTAGTCGAATTCAAGGTCGAGGCAGAACTGTGGAATTTCAAACCATCATCTCTTGTCTATCGGTGGAATTTTGTGTTTCTTTCACGGACTATTTGCTGTTGCTTACTACATTTCTGCAACAGCAGCCAGCCACGAAGAGAGGAAGCTCAAGAAACCTGCAACTACAGCTGCTGCAGCTAATGCCTGAAACTGACCTGAAAGTGTTCAATTCGTTCCTTTTTTTTTAATTGAAAATTTTTATTGATTTGTATTTGGCAGAATGTTTGGCCAAAAATGTTTTCTTCTTGTTCTATCTCCTCTTTTTTCAAGCTAGGGTCTTCGCTGATGTTTTAGGCGTGTTCTTGCAATGTTGAAGTTCATGACCTTTTCTTGAAGCAACAAAATTTCCAGATTCTTTCAGCACAATCATGAGTGTTAAGATGCTTTTCTTTCACTCTCTCTTTTTGGTTCAATGCACAACTGAAAGATGCCTCCAATGCCAAGAGAAACGTAGCCTTGTTCCCCTTATTATAGTAACCCAAAAATATGGGAAACTCAAATCCAATCCCATCCAATCCCTTTACAAAATGCCTGCGAAAGGCCTACATCACAGATAACCAGACCATACTACTGTTTACACAGCCCCTAGATTAGCTTTAACTAACTACTGTTTATACAGCCCCTAGATTCTTTTATAGGCTTTTGTTCAAACTAGCAAGAAAATGAAAGCCTAAGAATGACACAAAGAACTTTAATCAGGAATTCAAGTTGCCTGAATCTTCCCCCTTCTATCTTTCAGTTCCCAGACCGATAAACTATTTTCCCGGGCAAATTGAAAACACAGTCAAAAAGAAATATCAACAACAGCAGAAGGAGCAATTACAGTGCTCAGAATCAAGCAATTCAAATGGCTGCTTGCCAAAACTGCCATGTCAAAGCTGATCTTAAAGTACATCACAAACTACTTGCGCGACTACACAACTCCCAGATCAAGAATGCAAATGTATAAAGATCATTCAAGTAACAAAATAGTGATTCACACGATACAACTAGGTTTTCATAGAAAGATTTTTGTGGATGTTCATCTGATAGGTAAGACATTATTCTACCCGATAAAATAAAGAGACCAGAAATTTGGAATCTCATACGCATGCAGTATGCAAATATGCCCATTCTAGCTATCAATAGTGACATGAAAAATCATTCAAGCGAATTGGAACCAAAAGTCAAAGGTTTCGCTTCATCTTTCTTGTCAACAATCTGCATGAGGATTGCCAAAGTCCATCATGGAGATGACAAAGACTACGTATTACTCGAAGTTAAAGACCAGGCTGTTGGACAACACTAATAATATCTTGATTTTCTATTCTAGTTACTCAAGGGAAGGAATGTGCTATCGTCCATCCAGGTCAACATACATTATGGGTTAACAATCTGCTTTCGGTTCTTTTAAGGAAATAGCTCAACAGAAATGAACATAAACTTCCTTATAGTACAAGCAATAACACTAATACTGTCTTAAATTTCTATTCAAGCTACTCAAGGGCAAGAATATACTATTGTCCATCCAGTTCAACATACATTATGATTTAAAAATCCACTTTCAGTTCTTTTAAGAAAATAGCTTAACAACAATGCAGAACATAAACTTCTTTACTGTACAAGCAAGTTCAGCTATCTACATGATGCAACAGCAGTATAGAGCACAAAAGGGGAAAATAGAAGGCTGGGAATGGTTTTCCACCTCAGAAATTATAAAGCCTGAAAATCACAATAATGAGGCTCAATGTGTGGCAAGAAGGTCAATACAGTATGGTATCCCAAGAACAAAACAATATGCCACTAGACTACTAAGTGCATGATGATGCCAAAGATAAATGATATGGTATCTTACATGCAAAAGAAATTAACATGCCTAGCATGCTTTCCTCAATAATGCATAGGAAAGGAAATTTAATAGTCCAAATAAAGGACGTTGATCCTAAATTCCCTTTCTACTAGAAGTATCCAAGATTTGTGATTAGAAAATTGAAAGCTCAGATTGACATTTATAGAGGACAAGGTGCTGTGTTATCACCATTCTTTGTAGTGAAGGATGTTTAAATAGGATAGAGGTACCATGCATGCTCAAAACAGGATGGTTAAACATAATCTTAAAACAAAAAGGCCGAGCTCTTATACAGCCTTGGTTATCCATACCCTATCCATTGAAATTTTTTGAAAGATCTCCCTTTAAAGACCACCTTTAACGATTAATTGTTTGAAAGATAAGAGTAACAATGGAATTGAATGCATAGAGTGTTCTAGATAAGCTCAGTAGTTTTCCTATAGTGGTCTTTGAGTCATCAAGGTCTTTTTCTTCAGAAAAGTTCAAGATCTAACCTTTTATCAGGATCATGTGATTGACACAGTGATTAAAGACTTAAAAGAATGTGGGAAAAGGGCATATGCAGCTTGAATGGGTTGCATTAATAGCCTCTTGTCTTTCTAATATCTATATTCACCACATATCAAGAGCACAGTAACTATTTTCAGAGTTTTAAAGATCATGCACAAGAGAGATAGATAGAGAATTTAAGTAACCACCTAAATCCAAAAGATAGCTTCAGGCTTAAGTCATTTGTTGTACAGAAAGATAGCCTCTTGTCTTTCTGGCATCTGTATTCACCACATACCAAGAGGGCAATAACTATTTTCAGAGGTTTGAGGATCATGAACAAGGGATGGGGATAAAGAATTTAAGAAACCACCTCCAAAAGAGAGCTTCAGGCTAAATTATTTTTTGTGTAGAAGGATCTCTTCAAGCTCTCTTCAGGTTAATTCATTTTCTAGTTCTAGAGTCGGTCCTGTCACTCAAGGTAAAAAAGAAAAGATAGGTTACAGATTGCTGGATGCTAGACATGGTAAATGTGTTAATTGCTAGTAACTTCTTCCTCTTACGTATAAACGAAAAACAGTATCAAATTTATTGTGGAGTCAGACTCTTTGTAGCAGAAGCCTAAAAAGAGTATCCGTAACCTAGTATTTAGCTCTTAGCATCAGTATATGGCCACGAACTTAGTCAAAAGCAAAAGGCAACCAATATCACAAAGCACGTTATCAACTAAAACCACCAAACAATTAGATCGAGAATATCACTTGCTTTAAATACCAACAAACTATTAACAGCACATTTAAAGTCAATCATCATATCTATCCAACTGCATGGAAACGGCAAAAATAGCAAGACTAACACGATATCGAAAAGCAAATATCCTAATTCAGCATATAAATACTGAAATATCGAAATACAAGTTTCAAAGTCACTAGCATGCAAGACATCATCCAAAAAAGGTAAAGTACAGGATATCCAAAACTAACTAGGTGAAAACCTAAAACCATGAAAAACACTAGAGATAAAAATAACAATGCTGCTTTTTCCACTACATTAATCACCACCAACGAGCCAAATCGCATTATTACAACTGACCTTGCAACATCCTTGCAAGAACTCAATGTCCTGATGATTTCAAGCCTTCCAAAATCAGCCTACTCTGCTCAGCAATCAATTCCGATCTTGTCGCCAATAACTCAATCTCCTTCACTTTCAGCTCCCTCCACTTCTCCTCCAATTCAGCTCTCTTCTTCGCATCCTTAATCAAGTCAGTCCCATGCTTATGAACCCACTCCTCAATCCTCAAACTGTCAGCACCAAAACTCACATTCTTCAACCCCTCCACCTCATTCTTCTCACTCACCAAATCCTTCACTTCCTTCATTTTCTCCTCGACCCCATCAATTTTCGATGGACTTCCTACCATATTTCTACTCCGGCTCTTCTTCACCGCTGTCCCATTAACTTCGGGACTCTCAATAGCCTCCTCCACACCACCATTCTTCTCACTTCCCCAAATCTTTTTCGACAAATCATAAGCCTTTTGCTCATGGGGCTGCGAAAAAGTCCTTTCTTTATTACCTTTTTTCTCCTTGACTGCATTGTTTTCGTACTTCTTCTTAAGCCTCCTAATCTTATTCTGCAACTGAGACCTAGTAACATCGATGTGAAGATTTTTCTTAATAAATTCAAGAAAATCATTCAAATCAGCAACGGGGTCGACTTTTTTCTTGGCCGAGTAATCCAGCATTCCCTTGAGGATGGCTATCTCGTCATCCTCGCTCCACAGCCTCTGGAACAACTTCCTCGAATCATCATTAGCATTCCCTTTTTTCTCAGAACTTTCGGCCTCCGATTCGGGTTTTTTCTTCGACTTCTTCGCATCCTTCCCTTCATCCCCTCCTGCCGCAGCCGCTGCCGGCCGTTTAGCTCCGGCGCCGGAGGTGGGTTTCGTCGGGGAAGTGGGACCCGACGAGCTAGGCTTGGATCTGGGCTTTTTAGTAGCAGTAGGAGCAGTTTTCTGCAGTTCGTCCATGGGTTTTGAAGCAAGGGGTTTGATATTCGGGTCGGGTTTTTTGGCAGGGGTTTCGGCGTCGGAATCGGATCCGGACTCGTCTTCGGAGGAAGAGGATGAAGAAGCAGCAGCAGCTGTAGTTTGGGCTTTTGGGGTTGACTGTTCGGGTTTCTTGGGAGCCGGAGCGGGACCAGAGAAGGACTTCTTTTGGGTAGGTTCAGGTTCGGATTCGGATTCTGATTCGGAGGAGCCTTCTTCTTCCTCCTCGCCTGATTCTTCTTCTTCTTCCTCCTCGGATTCCACAGGTGGATCGGGTTTTGCGGGTTCACGGGGCTTGGCCATTTTCCGCAGAGAAAAACAGTGAGAAAAGGAGCGGTTTTAGGTGTGATTGGAGAAATTGTGGACTGGGGTCTGGGGATGCAGAATAGTTGACTTTGTACTTGAGTTAAAAGAGGTTCCCCTGAGAAAAAAAAAAAAAAAAGTTACTAATAGTCTCAAATCTACAATCAAATCCAACATAGAGACAAATAATTATTTTCACATCATTTCTTTTCATCATGCGATATTATATATCTCTCTCTTTTATATGACAAGAGTTATATATAGAACTATGAACTCTATTCATATAAAAATCTCCTGTCTTTGAGATTTTTATGGATTTTTCTTTTTCATTTTTACCGATGAACAATCAAATTCTATTTTTTTTTTTATTTTTCTAATTCAAAATTTTCATTTTTTCTACAACAGAAGAGCAACCTCGACACACGATTCTTTTCATTCTTACAATTCAGTTTGTATGCAAGTTCCTAATAGTTCTTCTAGTGTTTTTGGGCACGGTGAATTTGCACAATCGAACAGAGGAAATACAAGTAAATAGACCATTTAGTATTTCTCAGTATTGTGAATTTGGTTGTGTGGTTAAGAATTTCCCTTTGGAACACCTTATAGTTTAGATTTTCTGTCTAATTTTTTATGGTATCTAATAGTATCTAATATGAAACTGCATTGTATCAGTGTAAAACTATAAAAAACAACGTTGTAATATTTAGACATACAACTTAGTTTTGTATTAAATACAATTGTCCAAATCTTCAATTCAATTTTTTTATGGTGTCTGATGATGCAAACAAGTTGAGTTGATCCAATTTTTTATGGTGTTCAGTGATGTAAACAAGTTGAGTTGTCCTTGCATGATTTTTGGATTTGATTACATTTATATTCAAATTCAAGTTGATAAACTGAACTTTAGCAAATTTTAACTTTTTATTAAAATTAATAAAATGATAAAATTACCCTTCACAATTTAAAGTTAGAATATGTGTAAGCAGATCTTTTAGTGTGTGTCTATATATATACAAAGTCATGAATAGATTGATGAGCTTTCAAATTGATTACATATATATTCAAACTCGACTCGAATTTGACTATGAGTTTTGTTCGTTAATATCCCTACTCAAGAAGGAGTGTACCAAAGAGTGGAATACAAAAATTTGTAGTAATAGGCGTTCTTCTGGTGGAAAATGAGAAAGGATGTAGATCGCATAATAATAGGATATGTAAGAAGTGGAACAGGAAAACTATAGTAAATAGATCCTATGATGCATCAAAAGATAGTTCGCTTGTGTTGACATTTTTGTTGACAGTCCAAAACATAAGGAACTTTCTCTCAAGAGTCCTAATCTAATAGATTTTCGTTTCTCCCCTTCATTTATCTGAGTCGTTTCTCATACTTAACTACTGCACCAATTTATTATGGCACAGAGATAACTCTGGATATGTGTACTGTGAAATAGAGAGGCCAATTTTGAAATTTGTGTGGCATTTAGAGCGATCTGAACGGTATGTTGTTTTCCGATGTTGGAACTTTACGTTGATTTCTTCATATTCTTCTCGGCTGCCACTATCCACGCATTTGTTATTTATTGTGACGGTCACCAACGCAAACACAAAAATTGTACTTTTGGACCTCTAACAATCTAACGGCCTGTTCTTTCCTTATTCAATGATTTCTTTCACATAGGATATCTTGAACTTCTAAAATCACTTTGATTCGTTCCTTGTTCAACGAGTTCTACTATGGAGGATTTCTCCAACTTCTTATAATCATTTTACTATTTTTGCCTAAAATAACTCGAGATTAGATAACTTATTGGCTCAATATTGGTTTTTGGTGTCTGCATGACATGTTATACATCAAATCTTAGAATATAACTTGACAACAAATTAAAAAAAAAATTGTAATTAAACAAGACTCGTGTATGATTTTTGTCCAGGATTCTGTAGTATTAGCGTCAGAAATTCAGAATTTCATGTATCATCGTGCTCATGATTAGCCCTTAATCCCTTGCGAATTATGTAACATAGCATTGAATTTTTGCCATTATGGATTATGTATTATGTGTCATAGCACAAAATGTTTCTTTTTCTTTTTTTTTTTTTCCCTTTTTCCCTTGAGTTCATAGAATTGAATTTTAAATTCTGTATTAATAAAAATTAAACTGTTCGGTGGTAGCTTTTGGAGTTGGAACATTAACAGCTTGTAATGTGTCATTCTTCTGTTATAGTACTAGCCTTCTTGTTTTTATGCTGTGTCTCTAGGCTTCCACTGAACGGAACAGATTTATTTTGACAATCCTCACTCCTAAGCATCTGGTTTATCTTGTGCTTGAGTTTATATTTTGCTTTGTCTGATGTCGTGGCATAATAATGATATGCCTCTGAATATGTTTGAGTTGATCAGATCTGTTGAACACGTGTATTTCTTTTTCCGAATCAACAGCTTCTTATTTGCCTACATCTAAGAGCTCTTTTTTTTTAAATCAAGTATACTGATGGGTATACATGAGATGAGAGAAAATTGCAGAAACTGACATATTTAGATGAAACCAACTTGTTCGTGCCCCATGAAATTGTTTCTGAAATTTTGTGTAGAATGCCAGCGAAGTCTTTATTGAGAAGTAAATGTGTGTGTAAGTTATGGTGTGCTACTATTGAGGACCGTAGATTCGTTGAGGAGCATATGAAACATTCTGAGGTTGTCCATGTATACCGTACAGATAAGACAAATGGCGATGGAGACGGTGAAGAATGGAAATGGAGAATTTTGAAGGATGGGCTTGTGGTCGAGTAGGCTAACTCAAGAACTAACTATCGTATAAGGAACCCTGCAACAAAGCATATGCTCGATCTGCCTGATCCATATCACAAACTAAGGCTTGCAAAGATGTTCTAGTATTCCAACAATTGACAAGTATAAGTTGGTTAATGTCCATAGCCGGAAAGGAACAAGAGATGGAGGCTGTCAAGTTTTAACCGTGACCTCACATGGAGAACCCTTGATATTCCCAGTTTCTATGACATCAACATCAAGCAGAAGGAGTTATTCAGTGCTACTAATGATGTATTTTTCTTCATCAGTTCAGCGATGTTGGAATTGGTGCTTCTGAGATAGTTTGCCTGGAAATGGAAAATGAGCGTTCTGTAAATATGAAGATTCCACAGGGTTTTTTCTCATGTTGGAAAAATGTTCAACCTTTAGCTTGGGAAAACAAGTTATGTCTGTCCAATTTAGTGGAACACGAGATTCATTTTTGGATACTGAAAGAATATACGAAGCAAAAATGGACTGAAAATAAGATGGTTATCTCCTTGTCATTCTTGAGCAAATATCCAAACATTATAGAAAAGCCTATTCCACACAAAGTTATAAAAGGATGCTTGTGGTTTTACCAACATGAGGAGTATCAATTAGACTATTATATTGAATCTGGAAGGGTATTTATTAATTATCCACCTCCGGGGGAATAGTTTTGGGTCGATATTTTCTATACCCTCGTGCATCCATTGGGACGTTCGGCCAAAAGGGAAACCAAAGAGGCAGGTACCAGAATTTCTAGCTAGACAGGTAACCTCCCCGTCTTGTGTTCCGCTTCCAGCCACACCACCCACACCCCCCGGCCCCGCGAAGAAAGATTCTAGAGCTCATTTTGTCAATTTCACCAATGCTACCTTCAAAATCTCATCTTGGGGAATTCCTATTTGTACAAGCAGTTTATTTCATTATCGTGTATACTGGTTGAGATTTTTCAACAACAAACTCTCGTATGCCAGCATGATGATGAAATTTAGATTTTAGGAAAAGTGGAATGGTGGTTAGCTTCTTCTATATTTCAACCTGATATGGATCCTAGTACAGTCTTTCTAGAGTAAATATTCTCCTTGATAGTGTGTGCCTGTTCTAGATTACAAATCCTCAGGCACAAAAGTTCCTCGGGTTGTTTTCAACGAGTCCTTCCATTAATTCAGGTACAAGGAATTAACGATGCTTATTATTGTTTTGCAGTAGTATAGTGGACACTTGTTTAGCTAATGTACATTGGAGAAAGAATCTATTCATTTTAGTGTTTAGTTGCTTTTTGTCTTGGCAACTTCAGTTTATAAGTCAGCAAAGAGTCATTCTCAGAAATAATGAATGCTCAATTGGCTGAACTCCTAGTTTTACTCGATCTCTCCAACTTTTTTAACGGAAAAGTATAACTTTCAAAGGAGAAAGGAGGATTTACCACAACCTAAATGAAGGCATCAGACTGGAATAAAAAAATGCAAGATGCCACAACTGCAAATTTCTTAAATTAGCAGGATAGACATTTCGCAGATTCACAGTTCGAGGGCTCCAGTATTCATGGTCACGATTTCTAATAACATTTTTTGAAATAGCTCATTCATTAATTTATTCGTGTTAAGTAGCTCACTCATTAATTCATTCGTATCGAGTGTCAGACAGACGACTTGATTTGAGGACGAATAGGCTAATTTGGGATTTTGGTTGTGTCACGCCCGAGCCCGTAGGCTAGCGCGCAACCAGAGTCTTAACAACCAAATTCAACTTTTAGGCTCCGTCCTCACTAGCTCAAAATGGATATCCCAAGTTAGACTTGAGTGCTTAGACTCAACTTATACATTGGTCTAACTTATTTAACTTTTCCAATGTGGGACGGGGTATTACATTCACCCCTCCTTATTAGGCTTTGCGACGCAAAGCCCAATCCATGCATGCGTGATCTGGACTGTCCACTTAGTTGCGGAGGACATGCATGCATACTTAGTTCCTCCACTTCCTTACGTAGTCCGGCCCAATACTATAGGCCCAGTCTCACTCCGTGTAGGGACCACACGAGGTTCGCTCTGATACCATTCTGTCACGCTCCGGGCCTGCGGGCCCAGCGCGCGACCAGAATCTGAGCAGCCAAGTCCAACTTTTGGGCTCCGTCCTCGCTAACCCAAAATGGATATCCCAAGTTAGACTTGAGTGATTAGGCTCAATTTATACATTGGTCTAAGTTGCTTAACTTTTCAAATGTGAGGCGGAGTGATTTGTTCAATTCTCCTTCTGTGTTATCCTGATTCAAACTAGGCCAGGAAAGCCCGGCTACTTTGATTTGGATTTTAACATAACGCCATCAGTTGCACTAACTAATATGCTCTGGTTCTTAAAACCCAAAATTGCTTTGACATCCAAAATTGCAAATATAAAAGGAAAAGAAGTATCTTATCTTATTATTATTTTTTTTGAAGAAAAAACAGGAGTGGGGGGCTAGGAGAATGCCCAAAGACCCACCCTGACATGCCAGTATTTACTGGAGTCGTGGGCATCAGTTTATCTAGTTGGACAAGAATTGAGAACATTGCTTACTTCTTGAGCAACCGTAAAAGTTCTTAAAGATACCCTTAGTTCTGTGAGTACATCTGTGTGAATGGATTGAATGGTAATTTGTTCTGTTTTGAACTATAAATTCATGTACAATGTTACTTGTTAATTTTGTCGTCATATGTTTCGAGCTTTGATTACTAATCGCATATAGTTTAAAATTTTCAACTTTTAGTCTGCCAATATGATTTGCAAATAGAAAAACTTTTATAACAGCCTGTCAATTTCGTGGACAACAGGAAACAGATAAATCGTTGGGATCAATATGATTGTTTTGTTGATATAAAGATTACTTATTCTAGATATTATCTTGAAATTTGACTCGATCAATATATGCAATCCTCTGAGATAAGTCAGTAAAATCTTGTTACTGGTTTACTGAAGTTATTTTAGAATTATGATGCATTGGAATTGTTACAAGAAAGAAAAGGGAAGTTTTTCTGAATTCTTGAAATCTAAGGCCTTTTCTTCTTTCTGAAGATCTGTTTAAGCATTCCCTAGTAGATTTTGAATGTTATGTCTCTTGGTATATCTGTGCTAATATGGTGATTGGAAAGTCCAAGGGAGATTTAAGGAGTGCATTGAACACTGCTAGAAGGAATAACAAATTTTTTTCAACCAGTGAAAAAGAAATATTTCTTCCGAGGATATCATCATTGATATCTTAAGCCGGTTGCCAGTGGATTCTATATTGGGGTGTATAAGTGTGTGCAAGTTGTGATGTGCCGTTATTGTGGACCGCCAATTTATTGAAGTGCATATGAGATGATCGAAGCCTGTTTATGTATATAGATAGAACGTTAATGTCAGGCAAGGCATTGCACGCAAGGACCTAAATCGACATCTTGGATGAGCCGATTGCTGGCTTATTGTTGCTTTGCAACAGCCTAAAAGTTAGGCTTGATCTCCTAACAAGAAAGTTTTCCGATTCTCTATTTGCCTCCGACTTTTTGTTTCAGAAGCATTCCTTCAGAAAGTAAATTTCAAAGTATTATCCCATTGCCAAAACAAAAGCTTACACCATTGGTACATTAGCTCTTTCTAACCAAGCTTTGATAGAAGATCATTCAAACTAGATACAGTTGCTGCATAATACTTCTCTGCTTCAGGAGTGCTCTTGATCTTTGCAGCATGGTCCAACTGTTACCAGTAAAGTAACCGTCAATTACATGCTCATGTCTACTAAAAGATTTTTGAAATTTATAAGAAGATAGTATGTATCTAACATGAAATCTTGTCGGCCAACTAACCTCACTGATGGTCGCAAACAGCTTCCCAGTAAGATCTTTCAGTGTTTTCTTTTCATCTTTGGATTTTGCTGCGATGACAGTGTTGAGATCATAGCGAAGGTATTCGGCCTTTAGACGAAGGTCATTTTGGACATAAGGCCAAGCCTTCTTGTCAATTAGCCCCTTTACATTAATAATGTCCTTGGCAGATTCCTTCGCCCTGGCTGCTGCCGCAGCTGGTGGCAGTGGTTGAAGGAAAAACCGGTCCTTCAGTGGCAAATCAAGGTCTCTTGGCTGATCTGAGTTCAAAGTTCCAGCTGCCGATACACAAATTTGACAGAATGGTTAGCAAAATGCCCAATTCCTGACTAATAATTCCATATTCTTTGTCCATAGCTCTCAAGTTTGTGGCAAAATAGTGACTCTTACCTCATCAACAATCCTTAATCAACATATATAACAATATTTTCCAGTTGTTCAAAGGGATATTTCAAGGCTAGTGGATAAGTTAAAAAAAAATCAAGTCAAAATTCTACGGACAATTGAAATCTTAATATTCCGTGTGGATCCTGCAAAAAATTAGCTAAAATGGTCCTGTTTCCAATTTTTATTAGTTAAATTAACAATGAGCCTGTGTGGCGCCATGGAGACAATCTTATCAGGTAGAAACTGGGAAGAGAGTTATGTTGAGAAGCACTCACGCAATCCACCGGAGGGGGGTGGTGGTGGTCCAACCTTAATGGGAATGCCATCAGCGAGAACAGCCCGAACAAAAGATCCCGAGGCAATCCCAGCTGCAACTAGTCCCAACATAGCTCTGCGGCTTGTTTCAGTCTCAGCTGATCCTTGCTGGGCTCTGACACTGAATCCTGGTCTAGCCAAGGCAATTCTGCCGGTGCTGGATGTGCTCAACCGGCCTGAACCGCTGAGCTGGAGGCTTCCTTCCAGAACAGCTTGAGAGGATCCACGTAATCCGGCCATTGAAGCCATAGCTTGAGCCATTACTGGTTTTTTACCTTACAAGAATTAAGAAAACTCAGGCAAAGTGTGGAAAAGCTAATTTGTTAAATACAAACTTAAGTTGGACGTATAAGTTTTGTTGTAATGCTTCTGTGATGTAGAGTGGATGCACAAAGCACCTTATCTGCCTTTGGATATGCAAAGAGCCAATCAATGCTCGAGTTTTTGACAATTGGATCAGGTTATAATTGAGTCAATACCATCGTGACACGTGGACTTACTAAGATTTCAATTGTAGATATTTTAAGAGATGATCATGTGTTTCAGGGTATGATTTTTCTAAAGACAAAAGGAAAGCAATCAAAAAAAAAAAAAACAAACAAGGTCATCTAGTCTAATTTATTGTACAATTGCTGCTATTATTGGGTGCTTTAGCTCCCAAAGGGTAGAGGGCATTTTATTCAAAGCATTTATTACCAAGTTAACCATTTGCTATGATGATGACCTCTTTTGGTGCCAGCAAGAAGGCTAACAAATTAAAGGAAAGCACTGAAGCCATTTATCATGTTCTTGACCAATGACCAGCCCTGCTGTAATTTGAGCAATAGAAAATAGCATTGTCAAAGACTGTAACTAGATTTTTAGTTACAGACACATCTTGACCGTATAAGAGTCATTGTCAATTACAAACTCTTATCTTTATCTAACCTGTAACCTGTTTTACTGGTTTATTATTACGTAAGTATCATTCAGTTTTTTTTTTATTGCATCTTAGGGAAAAACAATTTTGCTGACATTTTCATTACTAGATTTTATATTTACTTTTGAATTAGGGTTTAGGAGTTAGGATTTAGGGTTCAGGATTCAGGGTGTAGGGTTTATGATTTTAGAATTTAGGATTTTAATTAGATTAAGAAAATAATAGTAACTATGGTTTTTATTTGTTAAAGAAAATTATAATTAACTTTTTATATCTTAAGAACTATTTTAGATTTTTATTTTTTAGTAAGTTAGGATAATATGAGACTCTTTAAAAATTAAGTTAGATTAGTATTAATTTAAAAGAATATTTTTTAGTAAGTTTGGGATAATATAGAACTCTTTTGATAAGTTAAGTTAATATTAACCAATGATAACAGGTTACGTTAAATGTCTGTAACATTAAGTATCACAGCGTCTTTGACGCTACTATTGTTCTTTGAGCAATTCCATCCGGTAATAGTTTATCAACGTTCATGCTGTCTAGTATTTTCAGTAACATAGGCGAAATAGAAAAGTAAAGTTTGATGGAGTAGCTGATTTGAACTTCCACTAACTTAGTGGTTAGAAAATAAGGGTCTTGTTTTAACTTGGACCTACCATTTGGAAATCATTCACTAATCTCTTGATTTAGAGGTTAGAAAATAAGTGGGGTCTTTTAATTTGGACCTACTATTTGGATATCATTCACTAATCTCTTGATTTTAAAGGTTCCACTAGGAATTTTTACTAGAATAAAGGAGTTCATAATCATTTGCGTTCAACTATTTCTCCCCTCTCTAATGTTTAGTCCTCTTGTGAAAATATCAGTGTTCTCCACAACCTTCTGGTGGTTGAAACCTTATCTATATGACCTTGTACTTAGTCAACAAAATTTAGAAAACCCCTAAATACAACGGAAAAAATTGTCAATCCATCATGACTTCTTTGAATTTTTACTAGTTCATTGATTGTACACTTATTTAATACTCACTCAAACTATGGTTCAAAGTAGGATCAAAATTTGTCACGCTGCAGTTGCAGTTGTTACCATTTCACATCAATTTTATTGGATTGATATTAGGCCAAAAAAAAAAAAAATTAGCGAAAAACATATAAAATAAAATGAAAATAAAAAATTCCTATATGTATATTATTTTTACTAGAATAAATAATTAAAAACTAATCTTTATAATCAAGTTGAACAACACTTCTTGTTGAAGAAGCAAATTAAATTGTACTCCCTCTGTTCCATTTTAATAAGCTTAACGAATTTTTTTACACAGTTTAATAAAAGTTAGTTAACTTTGTTGAAAGAATGAATTAATTTATAATGTTTTTAAAATACCTTTATATTCATCATTAAACATTTACATTAAATACAAATAAAAAATTATACTATAAGTCAAATTAATTCTATTTGATATGTGAATGCACGATTTATTATGTATTCTCACTTATAATAAAGTAATTAAATAGAAAATATTTTAAAGAAATTAAAAATTAATTATATTTTTTAATTAAAAAATAAATTATAATTTAGAATGGATGAACAAAGAAAACAAGTCATATCAAAATAATTAGGATGAGTATACTTTAAATTTCGAAGTCTGTAAATCGCAGCAAATGATTTTGGAATTGACCAGTGTCTATCTGGAATTGAGTCAGACGACACTGTTGCCTTGGAAACTGCAACCGTAATCGCTTCAATTTTCACCCAATGCGCAACAACTTGTTCCAAAATTGTAAAACGTGATCAGTGCAAACACTGTTGCCGAAATTGCCACATTCCAGATAATTGCTTCAGCTCCTCGAAGAATCTTTAACCTGACCCAGCAAGGTTTAATCCAATCTAGTAGTACTATTGAAGAATAATGCCAGAGAGATAAGAAAGGCTAAAATTACAATGGGACAAAACAGTGTGCTGTCGGGACTCACATTTTTCGACAATATATATCAACGAGTTGCAGCCACTGAGCCGGCTCAGTGGTCAGGGAATCATTTGGAAAGCTCTTCTGCTGCATGTTAGGGGTTTTAGTCCCGATTATAGCAATTTATTGGTATTAAATTTAAAAGAACTCTATAGTGTTTTATTGGTCCAATGATGATTTATTCTTTCATTGACTTTCAAGGTTCAGTTGAACCATCTCTTAAAATACTATTAGGAGTAAACTAATATGTTAAATCTTGACAAAAAAATATATATATATACATATATATCCACGAGTTGCAAGGTGGGGTAGGCTGACAACTTAATTTAGCATCAACTTGATTAGTCATGTTCTAATACTAGATAATCTAGAAAGAGGAAATAATTATAATTTTTAATGGACGTGAGAATGAAGTGTTGTGGATCTAAATTGTGATTTGTGAGTTAATGGTCCAAATCAAGGCGCATTATTTGTAGCTAATCTGAATCATTCAAATTTTTTACAAGGACAACAACTGATGTGATTTAATTTGAACCGTTAATTAAAAGAGATAGAGTTATTGGACATCCGTCTGGCCCCATTATTTTTTTCATATTATAAACATGTTTCTGCAGCTATAATAATTTGATTCTAGCTGGTCAGGCTTTCCAACTGCAAGAACAGGAAGAAAGAGAAGAAATGGAAGGGCAGGAGCAGCAAAGTAAGTCAAGAGTTGTCAAGGTGGATTCATTGGAGTCCTGGGATTTTCGTGTTAATCAGGCTACAACTCAAGGCAGTCCTGTAAGTATTGTTGTGCCTACTTGAACTTTAAGGTTACATAAACGGTTTTAATTCTTCATTTTTGCTATTGTACCTTCCTCATTTATTGTGCAAAGCAAACCATCTTGATTTTCACTGCTTCTACTGTAAATGAAAAAGGGTTTCATCATAAATTGATGCTTGGCAATACTTGCCATCAATTATTTGGAATAAGTCCATTTTGCCTATTTAATTTGAATTTTCTTGTGTCACCAAACACACAATATATCAGTGAAGTCCTGCTGTTTCATCATTTAGTCAGAATTTATTGTAGTTTCCTCTGTCAATCTAAGCTTGACACCTTTTAATGATACATTTTCTTCTTCTTGGGGTGGGGGTTTGTCTCGTGTAGATTGTGGCACACTTTACAGCTGCTTGGTGCATGCCATCAGTGGCAATGAATCCGGTTTTTGAGGAATTGGCTTCAAATTTTCCAGATGTTTTCTTTGTCCGTGTTGATGTGGATGAAGTCAAGGTAATACTCGAATTTGCTGCCTTTTACCACCACCCCCCCCCCCCCCCTCCATTCCCCCTCCTTTCTTTCTTTTTCTTGTTAGAAGCAAATAGATTTGGTGGCTTAAAGTATACATGATTAATGAGTGTAAAATTCAAATGCTTCGTAATACTTTTTATAATGGAAGGCTGGAATTTATGTTCTCCTATTGTGAACAACATCTTATGGCATGCTTTTGATTATTGTGGAAGTAGACTAGATAAATAGAAAGATAGGGACAGAGCATTAGGGACTGGATTGCACAATTTGAAGAAAATTGTGAGTCAGTGTTGTTTCATTCTGTTCAATATGCAGTTCATGTTGTAAACAACAGAAGGCCATGGTGAAACGTGTTAGAAGCTGCAAAAGTTTTTGGAGCAACTGAAGATAAATAATGACATTCTTCGCATGTCTACTCTGTTTGCTTTCTCTGCTCCTCGGGTTTGGGATATAACTAGCTTATTTTCTTGCCATTTGGTCAAATCACTGTTGTTTACTAGAGGTTCATCAGAGGCATATTATCAGATAGTACAATTTAGCTATTAAATTTTCACAGAACATCTTCATTAGTCACTCGTGCACTGCAAAGTTGTACAGCTGACCATGAATGTTCATTCACCTATTTGGTTGTAATGGTCCTGCTGGATGAGCCTAGTTTCACATCAACCATTTTCTTGGCTCAAGAAAATCGAGGTAGAATTATAAATGTGCTGATACTGATGATTCAATTTTGTTCTATTCTTTTTGCTTAGGATGTGGCATCCAAATATGAAGTAAAAGCAATGCCAACGTTTCTCCTATTGAAGGAAGGAGCTCCGGTTGATAAATTAGTGGGTGCCAATCCGGATGAAATTAGGAAAAGGATAGAGAATCTCGTTCAGTCCTCTCCTGTTATAGTGGCTTAAGGAAACTATATGTTTTTCTTTGTTCTCATATCATATTATATCTGTAACAGTATATTCTGGTATTGCAGTTCCCCCATTGTAGATAACCGTTTGAGTAATGGTTGTGGAATCGTGGGAGATAACAGGCCTGAAATGTGTTTAAGAACGACAAACCTTGAGTTGAATTTGTATTTAAAACTGTATTTTTCATTCATCACTGTTTGTTCTTAAATCGGATAAATCACAAAACTAGCTCTCTAAATTTGTTATAAGCTACCCTATCTACACAAATTGTTAGCATTGCTTCTTTGTTCATCAAAGCATAATGTTTTAAAAACTGGGACTCGCCAGTGAACCGGAGGAGGGTTTGGTTCATGGTCGGACTGATCGGACTGAGGTTCAATTTTTTTTTTTAAGAAACAAAAATTTTTAATTATTGAACTTATCTCTTGATTTTGTTTAATTCATTTCTTCTCCATTGCAAAATAAAACAAGAAAGTTGAAAAAGGTGTAATAAAATAAAATTTATGGGCAAATATGACAAACATATCTATTGTTGTTAACTTACTTGTAATAGATTAAAGAATAAAAAAACTAATTGCTGCAATCTAACAACCAAATACTATATATACCCATCCTCTTGAACCAGTTAAGCCGTTGTTTGATTGAATATATTCAAATATACAAGTTAATGAATCTATTATATTTGGTAAAAATTTTATAAAATATTCTATGTCTCTAACAATTAACCAACAAAATGACATTACAAACATAAAACATATAATACCTATAACAAGCAAGTGTATCGGATAAAAATTATACGGATAAAATAAATACTTTAAAATTCATCACTAAAGTATATTATTATATTTTTAAATATTTTAAATTACAACTTGAACATTCTAAATTATTAAATCATATTTTTTTACTTGTTTTCACATTCTCTACTCTTTTAATACCATCAAGACTTATTTTTCAATGTAAATTTTAAATTATTTTTAATACCAAATAATAAATTAATTGACTTTGTATATAGGCCGGTTCAAGTAAGTGTATTTTTTTAAAATTAAAAATTGTCCTTTTAAGATTGGTTCAAATATTCAAATCATTTTTCAAATTTCAGATTGATTATTTTATTATCGGTTTAGATCTATTTAGTTTTTTTATTTTTTTAGCTTTTTTTTTTACAATTTTTTGCATGACCTAATTAGAGGTAATGTCTAACAATTTTTTTTATCAATGAAGAATTTGATTTAGAATTTCTTAAAAGAGCCTAAATTTGATTTAGAATTAGTTTTTAGGCTTTAACTTTAGACTATATTTCTTCCAAAGAAATTTTATTTTTGACACATTAGACCATTCAATTTGAACTCTATAGAACAGTCTCAAAAATAAAACTAACAAATAAATCTATTTGCTCATTAGTTCTTAATTTAATCCATCCTATTCACTTTATATATTTTCTTTTAGTATATCATATATATATATATATATATATCTATCAAGAAATGGTGGATATGTGAAGCTATAATAATTGGAATCAATATATTGCATAAAAAATATGATTTTAAATAATTTGAACTGATTTTTAGTTTTTTAATAAAGGAAAAAACTTTCTACCTACTTACTTTCAAGATGCCATATATGCTTATTATTGAATAATGATTTATTTACTTTACTTCTTAATTCATGCACATAACCATAATTTAAAAAAATCTAAACATATGACATACAAAAATACCAATTTAAACTTTTAATTAGGAGAATATTTTAGGCATAAATGAATAATTAAACAATTTAGACAAAAGGACTAATTTTAGTAGGAACGATTTTTAGTAAAAGTAAATCCAAGATTTCTTTAATATAATGAATTTGGATGCCAAACTAAAAAAGTAAGAATCAATTAATTTCATTAAACACGATTAATAAAGAAAATAAAGAAAATAAAAAGTAATAATCAATTAAATTCATTAAACATGATTAATGGAAATAAAGAAATTAAAAAGGTAAGAATGAGTTAATTTCATTAAACATGATTGATAAAGGAAATGAAGAAACCAAAAATGTAAGAATAATTAATTGTATTAAACATGATTGGTAAAGAGGGGGAAGAAGAGTACTTAACAATAAAAAAAAAAAAAGAACAAACAGAGTATATTTATATGAAGATTATATTTATATGAAGATTATATTTATACAATGATTAAATGGAAATCACAACAGCAACGGTGATTTGGTGGTCCTAGAGTTGTAAGTGCAAATGGGAGGTCTCGGTCACTTGCACTAAATCAATACAATCAAAAAAAATATTTTGAAAACTACAAATTGAAAAATCGCCGGATCATAGTTCGCGTGGTTCGACCTGTTTTTGACGATTTGTTGATATTTCAAAATTTTAAAAACCACAAATTGAAGAACCGCTGGGTCATGTTTCGCGTGGTTCAACTGGTTCTTGGCGATTTGTTGATACTTCTGGCATTTATAGAACCGCGAACTGGCCGGTCCGATCCGGTTCTCAAAACACTGCCTGAAAGTTAACTTGAAAGAGACAGCATATTCGCAGGATATATACTCTGCTACAAAGCTTATTTGCTTAGTGTGGGAACTCAAATATGGAAGTTCTGAGTTGGAGAAACGAAGGAGAAAAAAGAAGAGGAGATAAGAGAGAGAGTTCAGTTATTTATCAAGAAAATTGGCTATTGAATGAGTGCATCAAATGCCTGTTTTACATTTTACATTCAATCTTTCCTACAACCCCTAGCGTACTTTGATGCTTGGGGGCCCCGCTGATCGGAAATGTTTAGAAAGATTCTTCTATATCCATGGTGATCAGTCATGGTACCCATAGTGTTCCTTTCCTTGTTTTTTGGCAAAATCCTGATTTGGTTTTGTTTCTCCTGATCGTCGATCCTGATCAGTTTGAGTCCTTTTCCTGCTTCCCGGCCTTTCACTTTGTTTTCTAACTACTAGACTAGCTAATTGATGATTTGGACTCATCTAGCTACTCTGCTGACTCATAGTAACTCTAGCAACCGGATTAATTAACTGAAAGTAGTTATTCTCAGTATATAAGACAGCAATTTGCCCTCCCCCTCTCCCTTATTCCCACCCCCACTCCCCTCCCCCAAAAAAAAATAATTGTAGTCCCTAGGATTGGAGTGACACTTGCTCAGTAAATTCTGAAAATTGCTTGCAGCAAAATCCAGTCTTCCCATGCAGCATCTTCTTCTACCAGATTTTCCCATTGAATCAATACTTATCTAACTATATACTCAAGTCTCTCCACTTCCTCGTTCCAAAATCTTGGAAGGAAACACCTTGAGTTCTCCTTCATCAGTGACTGAGGGTGGTAAGGGGAATGTCACAGAGGCTTTGGAAGACTTCTTGGGAAGTGATACATGAAATATGGACGAATTAGTGATTCTGGTGTAGCTTTATTCTATAGGCACCTGTTCCAATTTTCTTCAGCACTTATGAGGCCCATAGAGCTCTGGAAGTGAACTTCAGTTGCTAATTTGACTTGTCCTTGAGATTTAGATCCTTTTTAATCAGTTAACAGAAAATGCTCCAAACAGATAGATAAATACTTGTCCTGGACAACAGTTAATGAAGAGGTTAAAATTGAACTAAATTTCTTATTTACATTTTGTTTTCCTTAAAAAGAGAAATTATGGTTATTTTGTCGTTCACTTTTTCTATTTTTTCTCGGAGAAATATTTTTGTGCGTCCTCCATTGAGAGAATATTGCGTGTAATTTGCCATCCACTGGATGATGCTGGCAGCCCAACGACAGCGGGGGAAAAAAAAAATGATGGGAGTATGTCAGTGATTTGTTGACAAACAGCATAGGAAAAGTCGGTCTTCTGATTTCTGGATTAAAAAAAAAAAAAAAAGAGGAACAGTCGGTGGAAGACATATATAATGCAAAGATGGCGAGTCCCATTGAAGTCCCAATGGCAGCGAAGTATTATCAAATATTACCTCTGTTTTTTTTTTTTTTAGGTGAGTATATAGAGAAAGAATCGAATTAATAATATTACATGTTAGAAAATTGGTAGAGGTCTATGCCTAATCATACTATGACATGGGTTTTTTTTCCTTAAAAATACATATTACAGGTAATAACTGTTGTTTGCTTAAATATACAAGCTAGCGTAAGTCGATAAGTTGGGCTAAAAGTTGGAGTATAACAAGAGAGGTATGCTAATAACCAGGGCAGTAGTGCAGCGCCCCTCCATTCCTCCATCTGAACGAATTTTTGTACGAAAGTATTGTATGCTTAATCGGATGTGATCAGCTCAACGTTCATGCCAACATCATGATGCTATCAGTCCTAGATTTTGTGCCAAAAAAATGGTTTGTTTCTCTCTATCTGGGCTGTAGTTCAAGAGATGATGGATCATTCATAGACCCAGTCAATAAATTGGCATTAGATCGATCGGATTCTAGCCCTTCAGGAATGCCTTGTGATTTCTTATGCCGAGAAACTCCTGGAAGATGAGGAGTTGGAAGGGTGACAGAGTTACCACTGAGCATGTAAACCACGGAAGCCATCATAGGTCTTCTATTAGCATCTTCTTCAACGCATAGCAATCCAACATGGATACACTTGAGCACTTCATTTTCAACACAGGAGTTTCTAATTGTTGGATCCAACAACGCCAATGGCGTACCATTTCTCCATTGTTCCCAAGCCTGTTTCAAATCAATACAAAGTATCAACTTTATCACAATTATAAACAGCAAAATTTAGGCAAATTGGTAATGGTATGAATTATTGTTGCTTGTTTATTTTGTGCACATAATTATATAGACTAGTGTACCAAAAGGACTAGCAATAAGAAAAGTAGTGTTAAATTTTGCACTCAGCATAGCTTAAAAGATCTCGACCATCTTCTGATTGGTAAAAGTTGCTGTTCTTCTTGCCAGCAATCATTTCCAGAATCACAACTCCAAAACTAAACACATCTGACTTGACAGAAAACTGGCCACTTGTAGTGTATTCAGGAGCCATGTAGCCACTGCAAATCACAAAACACGGGCAAGATGATTAGTATTGTATAACAAATTTGACAATACTTCTGCGTCGCATATGTATGAGTATTAGGCTATTAATCGGCCATTTAGATTTTGAAATTAAAATCCTGAGCATCACGATCTTCACATGAACTAAAGTCACATGTTTTCAGCCTCTGATATTTTAGTGCTATCACTCAGGCTTCTAAGAAGGAATACAGGTTTGTGTTTCCTGTACGGGAGCATGGAGAACTTACAACGTCCCAGCAATTCTGTTTGTGTTTCCTTCAAATTCATCGGAACCACAAATCTTTGCCATACCAAAATCTGCAATCTTCGGATTCATACTTTCATCTAGTAAAATATTGCCAACTTTAAGATCGCGATGAACAATTCTAAGACGAGAATCTTCATGAAGATACAAAAGTCCTCTTGTTGTTCCTCCAATGATTTTGTAACGTCTTGACCAGTCCAATAATCGTTGCTTTTCTGGATCTTTAAAATGACATCAAAGGCAATATTCCATGTCAATTTGACTGACCACAATATCGATATTTCAGAAGACAAAGAGCAAAGATGTAGATCGAAATGTTATTGGCTTATTTGGCTATTAAAAATAAAAAACATTAACGAAAGGTATCTAGTTTGAAACCAACCAAAGAGGAAGTAGTCAAGGCTTCTATTTGGAACAAATTCATAGATGAGCATCTTTTCCGGTCCTTCCAAGCAAAATCCCAAAAGTCGAACTAGATTCCTGTGCTGAAGCTTGGCAACTACTGCGATTTCATTTTTAAATTCTTCTGCACCTTGCCCTGAGTTTGTAGATAGTCTCTTCACAGCTATGTCTTGTCCATCTGGTAGTGTACCCTGCGGAAATGACAGTTGAAATTCAGATACTGGCTAAGAACATCGTCATTTACATGCCTGTTTGATGGAATGTGCATTTCCACGTACCTTGTACACAGGACCAAATCCACCCTGACCAATTTTGTTATCAACTGAAAAGTTATTTGTGGCCGCTTGAATTGCACTTGAACTATACTGCAAGGATTCTGGGTCGATGTTTAAGATTTCAGCTCCATCTGTACCAAAAACATGAAAATGACTGAATTTTTTGATATCAAAGGAATTTCTAAAGCAGAGAAATCAAAGATAATCTTGTTTTCTTGTAGCACAACATCAACATAATCTTTACCATTTTCCTCTTGCATTGCGGCTTCATATCTCTTTATTGATCTTCTTTTCAGAAGAACCAACGTCACGACAAGCAGCACCAAAGAAAAAGTGATTGAGAGAACAATTCCAATAACTGCTTGTTTTGATATTCGCCTTTTGCCTGAATTAAAAAAGAGCAACAAAATTAAACTGGACAGAAATGGGCTCGCCACCTGTTTAATGAAGGACGACCAAATATAATATCTCTCTGTTTGTCTTCTATTTTTTATTTTTTGACAGAACCAAATCTAATATCAAGATCCATTTGATTATTAAGCTTCATTCACCATCCAGAAAGGAAATGGGAATAGTTCCTGAAAAGTAGAAACTTACTACACACAAGCTCATTTTCTTCTCTTATGTGGCAAATTAACCTCAGATGAAAGGAAACCTTTAGCTTTTGAGCAAGGCTAATTCTACTTATATTATTAGGGACGACGATTAGCCCCTTTTCTTGATGTTATGAATATAAATCTGCATGAATAACTTGATCTTTACCATATTTTGAATTAATTTAATAACCTAATTTGAGTACTAGTAAAAATATACAGGCATTCAGCAGCAATCAGCTCAGGCTTTGAGTTTTATCTTTACTACCTGAAGGGGACGCATGTTGTAATAACGGAAGAGGGGTTAAAAGTATATCACTTTAAAATGAGGGGTTCAAAGAATACAGTGGCTCGAGAGTTAAGGATTATTTTTGCGATCTTTTATCCAAAAAAAAAAAAAAAGAAGAACACTAAATACTTCTTTCAAAATATTCGCAAATTAATTGTCCCAAACTTAATCAAAAAAATATATAGAAGGTATTTAAGCCTCCCACCCAAAAAAATGAACAAGAAAATGAGGAAAACTGTTGTTTAGGCCAGATCCACGGGGTCATTTGAAAACTAGGACTTCCTAATTACTAAATTGACCTCGTCCATTCTTAAAATAACTAAAAATACATCTAGTAATTCTGATTCTCATTAAGATTAAAAATTAAGAACAAAATAAGTTTTGATACTTGTGAAGAAAATTAAAATAACAAGTTTCTTTTTACTATGTGATTTTATTAATTGTACGCCTGGGTCGGCAAAATCGATGAATAAATAAATGCATACTTAGATTTAATCTTCAGAACATGCACCCAATCACAAGCCATTATATATAAGTTCTTGGAAATATTTCGAACATAAATTTAGGTAATTATACATGTACGTTTTTTCTGCACATGATACGAGCACTTAAAAACTGTGGTCCTATATAGACTTTCTCACAATCTATTCCAGAAATTCTTGAGGAGACTTGTAAATATAAATTTACATGATTATACATATACAGCTTTTTCTGCGCGTGAAACAAACATTTAAAGCTCGATTTAAACAGTATATATGAAGGGTCTGCCTAACAATTTTTTGGATCAGGATATACAGGAGCTTACCGTTAGTAACAGAAGGAGGCAGAGAAGGCGCCTGAGGATTTGGCGCAGGCCCAGTTGGAGGTGCTACGACACTACTGTTGTAGAAACGGTAGAGCTCATACCTGATGCTGCAGCTGGGAAAAATCACCCTAGCTCCCTGACTTCTGATGCTGAAACCTTGAAGATTTGAGATAGCATTACTAAGACAAAAGACACAATGCAGATTGGAAAGATCAGGCGAGCATTGTGCCAGGGTATATAATCTGTGGAAAGTCGAGAAATTGGCTTCTGCAACAGCAAACTTTTTCCCTAAACGTTCATTTGCAGCCTCGTACTGAATCTTGTACGTCAAATCCTCCAATAACTCCTTGAATCCAGCTAAATCAGTTACATTCTGTGTATTATACAACCTTACTCCGATGTTCTCATCCCATCTAGAAAAGACTGTACTGATTCGAGTACCTTAACAAACACTCATCGTACCAAACAATCGCAGCTCTTTTGATTGGGGCACTCCTGAATAATTCTTCCACTAGCAGTGTCCACACACTGTACACAAACATCAACGCTAACGTCGCCACGACAGAGAAATAGACCATAGATTGTGTTAGATGGGTCATTTCTGTCAACAACTGTGGAATTATAGAAGCCGTTGCTCCTAGAAGAATTTGAAGATAGAGCGGAGAGGAGGATATTTAGGTTGGTTCTGTATGGGCTGTTGGTAGTGTTAGGACTGTAGGTAATAGTTTCGCAGTAGGGTTCTAAAAACGTCAAGCTATATACTCCCCTGATGAAGCAAATCAAGAAGCAGAGCATGCAAGACAAAAATACTGAATTTCTGGATATGATTTCAAAAGAAGGCATGATGGTATATTAATTAGTGATTATCTCAAAACATCTAAAATAGTTTAGTATTTTAAACTAGAACATTTATCGAACGCTATAGAGTAGTGCTGATATTGACTAGATTAGGAAAGGAGTGGGTAGCGCTGCACTATACCAGAGAAAGTTTCCCGACGACTTCCAATTCCATGAGTATGTGGAATTGAATAGACTTGCAGTGATGGTTACAAGGAAACTTCCTAGTAACAAACGGATAAGAATTGTCAAAAGTTGATTTTTCATAAGAGAAAAATGTGAGCAGGAGAATTATAAATCACTGTGAATGCAAGAGAAAAATCTCGAAATGATTGTACTCTGGAAAACAAATATATGCAGGAAAGTATCACTTCAGCTGTCCATTTTGTAGACGAGTAGAAACAAGGAAAATCCGTGTGCAAGGTCGTAAAAGTCACGGCAGCGAAGAGAAAATGATAGTGGGTATTAATTTGGGTAGGAATTTGTGAGGATCTGGACACCAATACAAATTTTGAATTTGTTATTAATGTCCACATTAGACCATGGAAATTTTAATCCACACCTAGGCTGTATATTTAATTTGTGATTAGCACACTATTTTACAATTTTATTAAAGAGAAATTTTGAGGCTCTGACAAGTATTCCGAATTCATTTGAGCGGGGATGGTGCTTGATATTTCATAGGAATTTGAACAGTAGGTGTACTCCTAAGTAACGAGAATAATTACATCCGCCTGGGACACGCTGTTAATGCAATAGTATGGTTCTTATTTTCATAGTTTTTGTAAGATATGTAGATATATAGAGGCTAATAAATGGTGTATATTTAGCTTCATCTAAATTTTTTATATTTTATGCAGAAGTTTTGTTCTTGCCCTTCTTGTTAGTTGTTAAATATTATTACTGGAAACGATCTCTCCGTTTTTCTTTGTTTTTTTTTTTTTTTTATGGGGAAGAAAGATGATACTACAAGTTTAGCTTTGTGTTGAATCATGCCTTGTAAAGGACGTTTGTGAAATAAGTATTTATATTGATTTTTCATTTTGTTTTTTAAATAAGTTGCGTTAGATCAAGATCATTGTAATATTGGACCCATTGGCCAAAAATCCTTTCCCCTTTCAACAGTATAAAATTGGATGAACAAAATAAATAGTTACTGCACAATCTTTAGTAGATAAATTAGCATGATCAGTACTAAGTGACTGTGTAAAATCCCTATTCTACTGATGAAAATGATAGCTAAAGACTGTCCAAAAAATTAAAGGATCATGCCTAGTTTCTCCTCACTTACGGTCCAATTCTTTTGTCTAGTTATTTATTGCTCAGGAATCAGATAACGATACAAAGGGGTTGTGAATTCAAATGCCACTTTTGCTAGAAAGAAAATTATTGTTCACGTGTTCTATTAGAGACAACCTTTGAACTAATCCTAGGAGTTATAATTCACCACTACTGAAATTGTAAGCCCTTACACATCTTCAAGGAATGAATATATTAAATATTAATCATCGAACAATTACTGCTTAATCAATTTTGGGAACCCAAATGTAAACCCGAAGGGAAAAAAAAAAAGCTTTATCTTTTTGCAGAATTATAGAACATGCACTTA
The DNA here is from genome assembly GCA_024721245.1 of Mitragyna speciosa. Classification (NCBI taxonomy): domain Eukaryota; kingdom Viridiplantae; phylum Streptophyta; class Magnoliopsida; order Gentianales; family Rubiaceae; genus Mitragyna; species Mitragyna speciosa. Next base: position 31,408,551 of record CM045554.1, read on the forward strand.
AACTTTCTAAGTAAATGCGAGGAAATTCTTTGCATTTGTATGTGCAATTCAAACAAATAAAAAAAAAAGGTCAAAAAAAGTTGAGAAGTTATTTGATAGTAGTAACTAATGGTGGATTTTATAGTGGTGCATGAAATATTAATAGAAACAGTGAAATTTGGTCCATTTTGAAATTTACTAAAAGTACTTTGTTGGCTTCGTAATATAACTATCAAAAATCACCTTTGCCCCTTGGAGGTTTGGAGTGAAAGAAAAAGAAGAGGCAAGGGGAAGAAAGGGACATTTTTAGCTAGGATTTCAACAAGCAAAAAAAATTATAATTTAAAAGTTTAGATACTCCTAGATACAAGCGTCAATTTTTTTGACATTCATTATAATTTAGAAGTTTAGATACACCTAGACACAAGCATCAAATTTGTCACATTAATTATAATTTAAAATTTTCCAAAATAATTTTAACAATATTCTTCATATCTTTATTCTCGAAAGGTCAAGAGGAAGAGCATGTGACCTCATTTCTTTTCACACATTTGCCCAAACAAAGCTCATACGTAAAATATAGACAGGTTGGGCCTCTTTGGGCTCTAATACTCTCCTTACCAAGAAGATGTTTAGACTTCATCAACTTGATTAGTAGTAGATCATATAGGCATTGTAGGCAATTCCGGGCAGCTTCGGGCCCAAACCCACCAAATTGACAGTTACTAAATTTAAAATTAACTGACTTTTATTTTCTAATTTTAATTATGAAAAAAACTTCAAAATTCAACTTTTTCCTTTTCCTTTTTTGGGGAGACATATTTTTTTGCATCCACTGATAAGACATGGTTGCGTGTACTTTGCTAGCCATTGGATGATGCTGACAGCCCAACGCTTTAAAAAACAAAGTAAAATACCCTATATCAGTGATTTTCGAATAAACCATATAATCTCTTATAGTTCATAAAATTATACATCACTCCTCTGTGGTTTGGATTAAAGTTTCAAACTAACAGAAATTTCCTTTCTAACAGAAAGTGGATAAAATGCTCAAGTTACCCCAGTGATTAATTGTTTTATCTCTATGCTTGTATGTATATTTTTTCAAAAAATAAACACTTTACCCCCTCTGTAGTTTTCAAAATGAATCACATAACCTTCTTATGGTTTTAAAAGCTATACAATATCCCATGGAAATTTTTAGTACTTGTACGGGATACTTTGGACATTTTGCCCACGAACCATTACAGAAGGGGGTTTCCGTTAGATTGACACTTTAACCACAACCATAAGGAGGTGATTAGGGCTGGCAGTCAAACCCAAAACCCAGCAACCCGCCCACTAATTTTAAAGGATGGGTTGGATCAGTTGGGTTTTGGGTTTTAATGGGTTGGGTTAAGAAAATCCAACTTATTTATTGGGTGAGTTGGGTTTTTTATTTGAGTACCCATTACCCAACTTATATTTTAAAAAAGTTGCTACCAAATGAGTATGATACGGCAAAATGGTGGATTGAGATACCAGTTAGCAACGACTTTCTAATTTTTTTATTTTTACAAAAATTATTCATATAAATTTCACTTTTATGATTAAATTATTCATATAAATTTTGTTTATTTCTTAAAACAAACTCTTATTAATACCATAATAATTAATCCAAGACATTCTATTTTTTTTTATTTTGACAAAATAGTCATCTGTGCTATATTCAGATTTAAAAAATAAATATGTGTGTGTTTGTATATTCCAGTACCATAATAAATTGATGGAAACCTGCAAAAGAATATTCTAGTACCATAATTAATTGATGGGAACCAGCAAAAGAATATTTTTCGGTTTTGTTTTTCCACTCTCCTGTTAAGCTTTAGCCAGCTATAATATGGCTTTAAACTTCAGTTCTATACGTCTGCGACAAAAGTGAAGATGACCCAAATAAAAACATAAAGTGTTGTTTATTAGAAGAACTGCACATAGCATTCATGTGAAAGATACTGTCACTAAATAAAGGTTCAAAGTGGATATGAAGCTAAGCTACCTCCATAATTAATTAATTATGTGGTTGCGTTTGAATGGTTGTTTTTTATTATGTTTTTTTTTAAATAATTATTGTAACAATTTTGAAAATTCTTTATAACAAATGTGTATGTGAGATAAAAAAATGATTGAAAAACGTATTTAAAGTTTATAAAAAATATATATTTTTAAAAAACACTAACAAACAAACAACTAGTTTACGTAAAACAAACAAACGGAGAAACAAATTAGTAAACTTTCTTGGAACCAGTGAAGAAAATAATAAAGCAGAGCTCAACGACTAATTGTGCTTGTCTTTCAAGAGTTCTAAAAATTACTGTAGACACCAAATTTTGACACACCTCTTGTAAATATATGTGTGTGTTACTTCATTTAGGGAATATTTTCATTTTTTGGGGGTCGAGTGCAATTTTCGTGTATATTATGTCTAATTCGTTACATCAGGGGCAAAATGGTAATTTCACCACGTAGATATTATTTATTTTTATTTTATTTCCTAAATATACAGTTTTACTATTTTCATAATTATTTGTAATTTTAATAATTTTTGGGAGTAATTTACTATTTATTTAAAATTTTAGTATTTTTAAACTTAATGGCACGTTTTTCAATGCACTCTGTTTTACGAGAATTTTCAAGTGAAAAATTTTATATATGCATTTTGAATACTCATAAATTTTCTGTAAAAATCTCATAATTTTTAGAGGTCTTTTAGTATTTATTTAATTTTCATCTTTTTGTTTATCAACGGCACGTTTTCCAATGCGCTATTTTTATGAGAATTTTGAAGTGAAAAAATTTTATATATGCATTTTGAATACTCATAAACTTTTTGTAAAAATTTCATAATTTTTAGAGGTCGTTTAGTATTTAATGGCACGTTTCCCAATGCATTTTTTTTTTCAAGTGAATTTATTTATGCATAGCTCATATATTCATGAATTTCCCGTATAAATTTCATGATTTTTAGAAATTTTTAATGTTTATTTTAATACTTTATTATTATTATTTGTTATTATTATTTTTCTATCAATCGCACATTTTTAATGTTATGTTAATTTTTTTGAATTTTTGCGATAAATTTTTTTTTATTTTTTTTATTCGGTTTTATAATTATAAATTTCAGCAGTTTTCTTAGTAATTTTAGAGATCCCAAATATCTTTTATTTTATTCTATTTGTTTTCCTTTACTTTCTCCTTAAAAAAAAAAAAAAAAAAGGGGCAGGTTGCGTTTGCAGCCTGCTGCTGCTACAGTAAGCCATAACAGTTACTCCATGGCGCTACCAACGACTCCACCTTATTCTCATCATCAACATTCAATCCCATCATCTCAATTCATCAGATTTCATGGGATTTGGTTGATTCAATACTCCATCTTCATCTCTCCTGCACACTCATTTTTTTTACACTCCCCTGTTGCCTGCAAAAACTCTCGTCTCTCACCATCTTCACGACACTTCACAGATACACAGACACCAAGCACACACCTCTCCTTTCTTCCCTCTCTCGGTCTCCCTCACTCTCACTGGCACACACTTCCCCTGCACTCTCAATTCCCCACCTGCAGACAATTTGCAGACACAACCTCACTCTCACTTGCACACCATAAACACACACATTACACACTCACACACCCCTGCACAATTGCAGCACTAAAACACACACCTGCATACACCAGTCCAAACATTGCACTCAAGCTTCACCCGACCAAAACACACACTTTGCACTTCACTCTCACTCACACACAGACCTCCCTCTCATTCCCTTCCCCTCCAAACACACAGCTCACACCAGGCACACACTCATTCACGCACAACACACACACCTGGATATTCCTCTACCTCTCTGCCCTCACCATTTTCTTTCACAGACTTCACAGAACACACACTCCTCTTCCTCTTCACAGACACACACCAGTCCACACATGCACTCTCCATCTCCCAGCTCCAAAACATACATTCAATTCACACAGACACACAATTCTCTCTCCCTTCTTCCCTCTCTCGGCCCCTTCCCTGCATCTTCATCAAACACACACTTTCACAGACACATAAGCTCACGCACAACACACACCTGCACTCTCCATCCCCTGCACCTCAAACGCACCCCTGCACCTGTTAAACACACACCACAACACACAAGAAACACACACCTGCATACACACACACTTCCCCTGCATACACACACCATTACACAGAAACGCACACACAACACACAACACACCTGCATACACACCCCTGCAAACCTTCAAAAAAAAAAAAAAAAAAAAGGCAACAACAACAAACGATCAACATCAGTGGCGCCGGAGGCAGCCAAAATCATCACAAACCACCGCCGGATTCTCCAAAACAGGTAGCACTTTGGCCCTCCTCTTTCATTTCCTGTAATCAGAATTTGTATTCAGATTTCATTGCAAAAATATATATAATAATGATAATAATAATAATAACAATGATAAAATCCAATTGAAATTAGAGTTTTGATTTCTGATATTTGGGCAATTTCAGTTGGAAAGTTTGAGAAATAGAGAGGAATAGAGAGAAAACAAGTCGGAAAGAGGGGGGAACCGAGAAGAGTGAGAAAGGGAGGAAGAGAGAGAGATCGAGAGAATCCGGTTGAGAGAGAGAAAGAAACGAGAGCTGGTAGAGAGAGAGGGAGAGAGAGTCGAGTTTCTGGGAAGCAAGAACAGGGAAGAAGCAGACGGGAATCGGGGAGGAAGAAGAGAGAAAAAGAAAAGAGGGAAAAGGAAAAGAGAAAAAGAAGAAAGAAAGGGAAAAAGAAAAAGGAAATCTGGAAAACGTGCAAAGAAAAAAAAAAAAAAAAAAAAACTAAGTCAGCCGAAAAAAAAAAAAAAAAATAGTTTTAGTGAAACTACGTCGTTTTGACGTAGTTTCACTCAAAACTACGTCGTTTTGATTAGTTAGTTTTTTTAATTTATTTTTAATTAATAATAGGTATTTATTTTATAGTCCTTATATTTTCATTAATGCTACTGTGGCCCTGAAAATGTTTGATTTGTGCATTTAAATTTCTGTTTATTGTAGATTGACCCCCATAATTTAATTTTCTTTGCAATTAGGTCCCGATTAATTGCATTTAGGTCCCTCAACTTTTAGATAATTATAATTTTGCCCCCTACGTTTTTTAATTTTTCATTTTGACCCCTATATTTGTCGGTAATTACATTTTGACCCCTATAATTTTTCTGGAATTGCAATTTTACCCTCTGATATTTATGGAAATTGCAATTTTACCTCCCAAGCTTGCTGTTATTGTATTTTAGGCTTTAAATGTTGCTGGAATTCTGTTTTAGTCCTTGAATGTAGCTGAAATTTGCAATTTGGTCCCTCACATTGCTGGAATTTTTGCATTTTTGTCCTCAAATTTGCTGGAATTTTATTTTTTGGCCCTTGTTGTTGCTGGAATTTATATTTTGGTCCTTTATGTTGCTGGAATTTGTTTTAAGACCTCCATTAATTGTTAGAATTATATTTTAGCCTTTTATTTGTTGCTGGAATTTGTATTTTAATACTTGTAGTTGCTGGAATTTTTATTTTTGGCCCTTTTATATAGCTGAAAATTATAATTTGACCCTAGACATTGCTGTAAATTAGGTATTATTTAATGACTTTGCTGAAATTATATTTTTAGCTTTAAGTATTGCTGGAAATTTTTATTTTTGGGTATTATACTTGCTGAAGATTACATTTTAGCTTTTAAATTTGTTGTAAACTATGTCATTACCTTAATTAGGGTTTAAAATTATAATTTTACTCTTTTGTTTGTTGAAAATTACATTTTTCACTTTAGAATATTGCTTAAATTTTCACTTTTAATCCAAATCTTATAATATTTTATTTTTGTAAAAAAAAAAAAGTATTAATTAAAATTAGTTAAGTCCTCAAAGCTTTAAATTATTTCTTTTTACATTTTCTTTATTTATTTTTATCAAACTTATAATTAATGTTCTAGAATGGGGTCTTGTTAGTCTAATTAATGTTCAAATTAGTCTCTCTATTTCCCTTTTAGTTATTTTAATAATTCTTATTTGAGGTGTTAAAATTTCAATGTATGTATTATTGTATTTTATCCTCTATTATTATTATTAGTATTATTATTAGTTTTATTTTATTTTATCTTTGTTGTTTTGCTTTATTTATTTATTTATTTACTAATTTATTTTTACTTAAACAATTTTCATTTTTCTCCTAAATGATTAATTATTGTTATCATTATTTTTCTTTCTCTTATTTTGTTTATTATTGCTATAATTGTTTGAATTATCATAGCATGTTCATAGTGATCGGTAGAAAATTATTCAATTAGTGATTGATTTATTAAATAGTGATAATTTTGACATGTTTGTTCATTTTAGTAGCCATTTATACCGGGTTTACGAATGAGAGGTACCTCGATTACCCTTCCAATATTTCTTTTTATGTGCTCCTACGTGCTCCTATGTGTTTTTCTACGTGTTTTTGTGCTTATAATTTTTATCCATGTGAGAGTTTTTATTTATTTATGTCATATTATTTATTCGAATTTAATTTTTGATTATTCAAAGAAATGTAATAGATAGGTAATATTCTATTTAGCAAAATTTTGTATTTAGATAGAAAATGTAATAGATAGGCTAGATAGGTTACCTTTTTATTTTTAGATTGTAATTAGGCTTCTTCGGTGTAATAGTTAGGGCTTTTGTGTGCTATGTGTGCTTATGTGCTTTATGTGTTTTATTCGCTTTCCTTAGGAACTTGCATCTAGAATACCATGCTTATGTGTTATGTGCTCTTATGTGCTATTATGTGTTTTTTTTATGTGATTATTATTTCAATCTATGCTTTATTTATTTATTTGCTTTATCATTATATATGTGTATCGTCGCCACACTAGTCCAACGCTAGTTGTGGTTAATCCCGGTTTCTTCGCTAGTCCAACGCTAGCGGAGAATTTTTAGAAAATAGGCTAGTCCAATGCTAGGCCTTTAGATCATTTTAGTATTAGGATCATTTCTCGCGTGTTCATGATATTTCACACACATTTTTATCTTTTAGGCCTTTTTCATTTTTGTATAATTTTTATATACTTTATCATTTATTATCTATTTTTAACATCTACCTAGTGCATAACATTTAGATTCCACTACACATAGAATTTTAGGTCATTTGTGTGATTTGACTAGAAATAGTCAATCTACTCACGTGGGAAGCGATGGCGTACATGTCGTTCCCCCCTCCGTGAGTAGAAACAGTTAGTCACGAGTTTATTAGTCCCCCGTACCCGTTATGTTGCATTCCTACTCTCTTTGATCATTTACTACCTATATTACTATTTTCCTTTTCTTTTGCATTTCATTTTGCATCTATACTCGTGACTCCATCGAGGTCTAGACTCGAGTTTCGCAATCAATGCGATAACTCCGACCAAACCTCAGTGGAACATTTCGTCCCTTATCGACATCATTTTTAGGATTAGATTTGCATTCATATAGTTGCATCCAAATGTGATAAAACTTTAGGGTTACATTAGAAAAATTTTTAGACTAAACCTCGCAACTAGTTTCGGCTAGGTTGAAAGGGTGCCTTAGGCACGAGCCTTTGCCTTCCCTTTCTTCAACTGTGACTCCCGAACCTTTTTCTCTTGTTTTCAAAGACCTGGAGTCGTCTAAAAGGGTTTTTCTTGTTTTTCCTATATTTTGCCAAAATCATTTCTTTAAATGAATCATTCTTAATTTTCTTACCTTTTATAAAATATTTTCGGGTGACTTGGTACACCAAAACTCAATACCAAGTGGCGACTCCTTTTTCACTAAAAAACCCTTTTTAGACTCTATTTTCGGGCCCAAAAATCGTCGCATTTCAAAAGTCCCATTTTAGGCCCTTTTTCTTTTATTTTTTAAAGTAAAGCATTTGTTTTGTCACATTTTTATCGAATCATCTTTTACAAAGCATTTTCAAAAAATTAGTTTTTACAAAAATTTACACGTTTTTTTAATAACCACAACATTACATTTAATACTTCCTTTTCCCTTTTCCCTTTTCCCGACATCTTCTTTACACTTTCTATTTATTTTCGAAAAATGGGGCGCGACAATTACTTGTGAGAAAAACAATTTGAAGAACTTTCGACAAACTTTTCCCATATGCAAAACAACGAAATATTTACCTAGCAAAAAAAAAAAAAAAAAATTTGTTAGGCAGACCAGGTATGTGAGTTTACTTTGAGTCCCTACAATTTATTGCAAGTCACTTTGTCATTTGTGTTATTAAAGTCCATATTTTTTTGCATGGCCATTTGATTGATAACTTACTTTGTTTTAAATATGGTGATATAGACCTTTTTAGTAATCAAAAGAATGTTGTAGTAACCATTCAAATTATTGAATCATTAGAAGTGTGTGTTTGTATTTGTGGAAGTGTTCTAGTGTGTGAAAATATGTTTATATATGGAATGATTGTTTATATGCGTAAAAAAAAATCATTTTGTAATCATTTTGTGTGTGTAAATGTGTGTAAAAAAGTATTATGTATTCAAATTTATAAAATAATATATTGGGTTGTATTTGGGTCATGGGTTTGAGTTAACCTAATATGACCCAATCCAATATTAACCTAATATAAGTTGATCGGGTTGGATATAACTCATTTAAATGAAAATCTAACACCAACTCGCCCAAAAACCGTCCAACCCGTCCAATTGCCTTCCTTAGAGGTGATGTATAGTTTTTGAAACCATAAGGGAATCATGTGGTTTATCTGAAAACCACATATGGTAAAATGTAATTAACCCTAAAAGAAAAATGATGGCAGTATGGCAGCAAATTATGTGCAAGGAATATTATATAAAATATAAGATGGAGAAGTCAAATTGAAGTCCCCAGGTCAGTGAAGTCTTATTAAATATCATCTCTTTTTTTATTCTTGTGCGAATATATAGGGAAAGTATCACATTAATAATATTACATGTTATAAAATTGGTAGAGGTCTCTACCCAATACCACCATCACATGGTGTGTATAACAAGAGAGGTAAGGTAAGAATTATTGCAGTAGTGCAGCGCCTCTCCTTCCCTCCATCTGAACAAATTTTTGTACGAAAGTATTGTATGCTTAATCGGATGTGATCACCTCAAAGTTCATGCCAACATCCTGATTTTTCAGTTTTAGATTTTGTGCCAAAAAAGTGGTTTGTTTCTCCCTATCTGGGTTGTAGTTCAACAGATGATGGATCATTCATAGTCTCAGTCAATAAATTGGTAGTAGATCGATCGGATTCTAGCCCTTCAGAATTGCCCTTAGATTTCTTATGCCTAGAAATTCCTGGAAGATGAGGAATTGGAAGGGTAACAGAGTTATCACTGAGCATGTAAACCACGGAAGCCATCATAGGTCTTCTATTAGCATCTTCTTCAACGCATAGCAATCCAACATGGATACACTTGAGCACTTCATTTTCAACATAAGAGTTTGTAATTGTTGGATCCAACAACGCCAATGGCGTACCATTTCTCCATTGTTCCCAAGCCTGTTTCGAATCAATACAAAGTATCAACTTTATCACAATTATAAACAGCAAACTTTAGTCAAATCGGCAATTGTATGAATGATTATTGCTTGTTCATTTTGTGCACATAATTATATAGACTATTGTACCAACAGGACTAGCAATTAGAAAAGTAGTGTAAAATTTTGCACTCACATAGCTTAAAAGATCTCGACCATCTTCTGATTGGTAAAAGTTGCTGTTCTTCTTGCCAGCGATAATTTCCAGAATCACAACTCCAAAACTAAACACATCTGACTTGACAGAAAACTGGCCGCTTGTAGTGTATTCAGGAGCCATGTAACCACTGCAAGTTACACAATACGGGCAAGATGATTAGTATTGTATAACAAATTTGACAATACTTCTGCGTAGCATATTCAGTAGTATTAGGTTGTTAATTGGCCATTTAGATTTTGAAATTAAAATCCTGAGGATCATGATCTTCATCATAAACTAAGGTCACATATTTTCAGCCTCTAATATTTTAGTGTTATCATTCAGGCTTCAAAGAAGGGATACAGTTTTACAAACGATGACATAAATCATCAATAAAGATTGTATGGGAGCACGGAGAACTTACAACGTCCCAGCAATTCTGCTTGTGTTTCCTTCAAATTCATCGGAGCCACAAATCTTTGCCATACCAAAATCTGCAATCTTCGGATTCATACTTTCATCTAGTAAAATATTGCCAGCTTTAAGATCACGATGAACAATTCTAAGACGTGAATCTTCATGAAGATAAAGAAGTCCCTTTGCTATTCCTCCAATGATCTTGTAACGTCTTGACCAGTCCAATAATTGTTGCTTTTCTGGGTCTTTAAAATGACATCAAAGGCAATATTCCATGTCAATTTTACGAACCACAATATCCATATTTCAGAAGACGAGCAAGGATCTAGATCAAAATGTTATTGGCATCATTTAGCTATTAAAAATAAAAAACATTAACGAAAGATATCTAGTTTGAAACCAACCAAAGAGGAAGTAGTCAAGGCTTCTATTTGGAACAAATTCATAGATGAGCATCTTTTCCTGCCCTTCCAAGCAAAATCCCAGAAGTCGAACTAGATTCCTGTGCTGAAGCTTGGCAACCACTGCAATTTCATTTTTAAATTCTTCTGCACCTTGCCCTGAGCTTGTAGATAGTCTCTTGACGGCTACGTCTTGTCCATCTGGTAGTGTACCCTGTGGAAATATGGACAGTTGAAATTCAGATACTGGCTAAAAACATCATCATTTACATGCCTGTTTGATGGAATGTGCATTTACACGTACCTTGTACACAGGACCAATGGAATGTGCATTTACACGTACCTTGTACACAGGACCGAATCCACCTTGACCAATTTTGTTATCAACTGAAAAGTTATTTGTGGCTGCTTGAATTGCACTTGAACTATACTGCAAGGATTCTGGGTCGATGTTTAAGCTTCCATCTGTACCAAAAACATGAAAATGACTGAATTTTTTGATATCAAAGGAATTTCCAAAGCAGAGAAATCAAAGATAGTCTTGTTTTCTTGTAGCACAACATCAACGTTATTTTTACCATTTTCCTCTTGCATTGCGGCTTCATGTCTCTTTCTCGATCTTCTTTTTAGAAGGCCCAACGTCACGACAAACAGCACCAAACAAAAAGTGATTGAGAGAACAATTCCAATAACTGCTTGTTTTGATACTCTCCTTTTGCCTGAATTAAAAAAAAGAGGAACAGGATAAAACTGGACAGAAATGGGCTCTCCACCTGTTTAATGAAGGATAACCAAATGTAACATCCCACTGTTTATTTTTTATTTTTTATTTTTTGACAGAACCAAATCTAATATCATGATCCATTTGATTATTAAGCTTCATTCACCATCCAGAAAGAAAAAGGGAATAGTTCATAAAAAAGTAGAAAATTACAAGCTCATTTTCTTCACTTGTATGTCAAATTAACCTCAAATGAAAGAAAACCTTTAGCTTTTGAACAAGGCTAATTCTACTTATATTATTAGGGACGTCGATTAGTCCCTTTCTTGATGTTATGAATATAAATCTGCGAGAAATAACTTGATCTTTACCATAATTTGAATTAATTCAATATCCTAAGTTGAGTACTAGTAAAAATATACAGGCATTCAGCAGCAATCAGCTCAGGCTCTGGGTTTTATCTTTACTACCTGAAGGGGACGCATGTTGTAGTACCGGAAGATCTCGTACCAAATGACCAAGCTGAACTCAGCATTTTAAAAAGAAAGGCACTTGAAAAAAAAAATATGTAAGAACCTCTCAAACATGAGGTACCAAAGTATATCACCTTAAAATGAGGGGTTAAAAGAATACAATGTTCGAAAGTTAAGGACTATTTTTGCGATCTTTTATCCAAAAAAAAAAAAAAATGAATGAAGAACACCAAATACTTTTTTTCAAAATACTGGCAAATAATTGTCCCAAACTTAATCAAAAGGATATATGGATGGTATTTAAGCCCCCCAACTGAAAAAAAAATGAAAAAGAAAATGAGGAAAACCAGGGGGATATTTGAAAGCTAGGACTTCTTAATTACAAAATTGACCTCGTCCGTTCTTAAAATAACTACATCTAGTAATTCTGATTCTCATTTCGAATAAAAATTAAGAACAAAATAAGTTTTGATACTTGTGAAGAAAATTAAAATAAAAAGTTTCTATTTACTATGCGATTTTATTAATTGTACGCATGGATAGCCAGAGTCGATGAATAAATGAACGCATACTTACATTTAATCTTCAGATTATGCACCCAATCACAACCCATTATACAAATTCTTGGAAATATTTGGAACATAAATTTAGGTAATTATACATGCACATATTTTCTGCACGTGATACAAACACTTAAAAACTATGGCTCATATAGAGTTTCTCACAATCTGTTCTACAAGTTCTTTAGGAGATTTGTAACTACAAATTTAAGTGATTATACATATACGCTTTTTCTGCACTTGACACATATTTAAAGCATGATCTAAAGAGTATATATGTAGGGTCTAACTAAGAATTTTTTGAATCAGGATATGCAGGAGCTTACCTTCACTCCCTGATGTTGTAGGAACAGAAGAAGGCGGCGCTACACTACTGTTGTAGAAACGGTAGAGCTCATACCTGAGGTTACAGCTGGGAAATACTGTCCTACCTCCCTGACGGTTACTGCACGCATCTTGAAGTTGTGAGAGAGCATTCTTAAGGCAAGTATCACAATCCAAAGTGGTAAGATCAGGTACGCATTGTGCCAGGATATGTAAACTCTGGTTAGGCAAAAAATTGGCTTCTGCAACAGCAAACTTTTTCCCTGAACGATCATTTGCAGCCTGGTTCCTAATCCTGTCCATCAAATTGAGCAATAACTCGTTGAACGCTGGATCAGTTGCATTCTGAACATTACACAGCGTTGTTCCCATGAAATCCATATCCCTTCCAGAAAAGATGTTCTGATTCGAGTACCTTAACAGACACTCTTCGTACCAAACAATCGCATCCTTTTGATTGGGGCACAACTGGACAATTTTTTCCGAAGCAGCGTCCACACACTGCTTACAAACATCAGCGCTAAGGTCACCACGACAGAGAAATAGACCATAGATTGTATTAGAGGGGTCATTTCTGTCAACAACTGTGGAATTATAGAAGCCTGTGCTCCTAGAAGAATTTGAGGATAGAGTAGAAAGGAGGAAATTCAGATTGGTTCTGTATGGGCCGTTTGTAGGACTATAGGTAACACTTTTGCAGTTGAATCCAAAAAATTGCAAGCTATTTACTCTCCTGATGAAGCAGATCAGGAAGCAGAACATGCAAGATAAAAATACTGGATTTCTGGATATGTTTTCAAAAGAAGGCATGATGGTAAATTAATTAGTGATTATGTCAAAATATCTAAAATAATTTGGTATTTTATACTAAAACATTTATTGAACTCTACAGAGTAGTAGTGCAGTTATTGATATTGATAATGATTAGGTTAGGAGAGGAGTGGTTAGCGCTGCATTATACTAGAGAAAGACGACTTCCGAAGGCCTCCAATTCCATGAGTATGTAGAATTGAATAGACTACAGTAATGGGTAGCGCTGCTTTATACTAGAGAGGAGTGGTTAGCGCTGCATTATACTAGAGAAAGACGACTTCCGAAGACTTTCAATTCCATGAGTATGTAGAATTATATAGACAACAGTAATGGGTACAAGGAAACATCATAGTCACAAATAGATTCATTCTTTCGTGGATCACGGGACTTACCGTGAACCCAATGATAAAAATCTAAATCTAAGGTTTGGTGAAATATCCTCACAACAAATATATTCATTTTTGCTTGGATTAAATTCACGAGACCTACCGTAAACTCAACAGTGAAAATCTGAGCCACCAAGACTCTATGGAATCTATCAAATTTTGATGGCTCATTTATCTACCCTTGCCCGTGGACTCAGTTCACCCAACAAATCTATAACAAATAGATAAGAATTGTCAAAAGTGATTTTTTCATAAGAGAAAAAAGTGACTGGGGGAAATATAAATCGTTGTGAATGCAAGAGAAAAATCTCAAAATGATTGTATTCTGGTCCACCCCAAAAAATCTATAACAAATAGATAAGAATTGTCAAAAGTTGATTTTTTTTCATAAGAGAAAAATGTGAGTGGGAGAAATATAAATCGTTGTGAATGCAAGAGAAAAATCTTGAAATGATTGTATTCTGGAAAAAAAAATTATGGAGGGAGTGTCACTTCAGCTGTCCAATTTGTAGACGAGTAGAAACTAGGAAAGTCGATGTACAACGTCGTAAAAGTCACGGCGGCGAAAAAAAAAAATGATAGTGGGTATTAATTTGGGTAGTAATTTGGGAGGATCAAGTCACCAATACAAATTTTGAATTTGTTATTAAAGTCCACATTAGACTACGGAAATTTTAATCCACACCTATGCTATATATTTAATTTGTGATTAGCAGATAATTTTACAATTTTATTAAGGGATAATTACAAAAACCTCTCTTGAGGTTTCTTACAATTTCACTTGGCTCCCCTCAATTTTCAAAACTTACACAAACCTCCTTTGCATTTACAATTTTAGTAACAAGACCTCCCCTGTCAACATAAGTTTTAAATGAGAATCCAAATTTGCCCTTCTTAATCTAAAAACCCAAAAAACATATTATTTTCTTTACCATTTGAATTGCCGGCACCAACTTAATAAACTCCGTCACCAACTTAATAAATATCGCCACTAATAGTTATAAGACAATCCGACCAACACTGGTACACCACTACCAACTGATCAGGAAAATAAAAACAAAAAACTCATCTTCTTTTTATCCCTTGAACAACCACCACAACCATCACCATATCATACTAGTTCTATTTTCATTAGTCACTACCACCACAAGTAACTAGATTATAGAGGCAAAATTCATGAATATTCCCTAGCGAGACACCCAAATCTATTTGCCCAAAACCAATTATATATTAGTCACTTAGTAACTTCCAAATCCTAAATTCATAAATCATTTCATATATAATAATAAGAATAATCTATTATATTAGAAAAAATTTTAAAAAATTTAAAAGCCCTTAGATGGGTGGTTGGTTGTGATTGCAGGAAGGGATACAAAGGGAAAAGTATAATAAGTCAAAGGTTATTATAGTCATTTTAGCTGGTCAAGAGAGGTTAGTGTAATTTTTCAAACCTTAGGGATGCCAAGTGTAATTGTCAGAAACCTCAATGTAATTGCCAGAAACCTCGAGGGAGGTTTCTATAATTATCCCTTTTATTAAAGAGACATTGTGCGAAATTTTGAGGCTGACAAGTATTCCGAATTTATTTGGGCGAGAGGATGGTGCTTGATATTTCTTTGGAATTTGAACAAATAGGTGTAGTACTTTTTTACTAGAATAATTAGTGTCTGCCTGGCTACGTTATTTATGCAATAGTACCGCTCCTATTTTATTGTTTTTGTAAGATGTTTATATATGTAGAGGCTAGTGTAATTTTTGTACATGAATAAATGGTGTATGTTTAGCTTCGTCTAAATTTTTTACATTTTTTCTAGAAGTTTTATTCCTGCCCTTTGTTGTTAGTTGTTAATTATTATTGGAAATCTCTCTCTTTCTCTCTTCCTCTCTCCCCCGGCGGGAAGTCAATCCCTTGTAAAGGACGTTTGTGAAATAAGTATTTCTATTAATTTTTAATTAGTTTTTTGAATAAGTTGTATTAGACCAGGACCACCATCGGCCAAAAATCCTTTCCCCATCAACTGTATAAAATTGGATGAACAAAATAAAACAATATTTAGTAAATAAATTTGCATGATCAGCATTGACCAAGGAAAGTGACTGGAGAATCGCTATCCCACCGATCAGAACGATCGTAAACGATGGTCAAAAAAATTAGAGGGTCATGCCTACTTTCTCCTCACTTCCAGTCCAATTCAGTTGTCTAATTATTATTTATTACTCAAGATAACAATACAAACGCGTTACGAACTCAAATGCCACATTTGCTAGAAAGAAAATTCTTTTTCAGATATTCTATTAAAGACGACCTTAGAACTAATACTTGGAGTTATAATTCACCTCTTGAGTTTATTGAAATAGTAAGCCAATACACCTCTTCAAGAAAAGAATATATTAATATTAATCATCGAACAATTACTGCTTAATCAGTTTTGAGAACCCAAATGTAGACGTAAAGGAAAAAAAGGGCTCTATCTTTTTGCAGAATTATAGAATAGGCACTGAACCTTTCCAAGTAAATGAGAGGAAATTCTTTGCATTTATATGTGCAATTTCCTAAAAAAAAAGAAAGATAAAAAAAGGTGAGGAGTTTAAAAAAAGGTGAGAAGTTTTTTGATAGTGACTAATGGTGGATTACCGTGAATAAAAATAAGAACTCAAAGGTGACACAAAAAAATAACGCACGGTTGCCCCATTATAGGAAGATAAATATCTGTCTCACTAAATATTTTCATGTTTTACTGTATTTAGGAAGAACGCTTAATAAACTTCTATAAATTATAATGCAAAGAAAAGAAGAAAATCGAGGTAGAACAAACCGTCAAATAAGGAAGATTATGGTAACCTGGTTGGTGTATTTTTTAACCAAAGTCAATTATATATCTTCGCGAATAGGTCCAACGTGCTATGCATTCTGTTGGCGACAGTGTGTCACCAGGCATCTTCGACTTTTAGGCCTTGTATTCCCATTTGAATTGGACTCCAGGCCAAGAACAGTTGGTAAAATTGCATGTTAGTTTTATGATATGCTTGCTTTTTTGGGTGAAAGGTTCTGAGTTTAAATCTCATAATTGTGGAAATGATAGTTTAAGGATTGTCCAAGAAATTAAAGGGTCATGCCTACTTTCTCCTCACTTACGGTCCAATTCTTTTGTCTAATTATTTATTGCTCAAGAATCAGACGACAATACAAATGTGCTATGAACTCAAATGCCATTTTTGCTAGAAAGAAAATTCTTGTTCATCTTTTCTATTAGAGATGACCTTTGAACTAATACTACGAGTTATAATTCACCGCTACTGAAATAGTAAGCCATTACACCTCTTCAAGAAAAGAATATATTAATATTAATCATCGAACAATTACTGCTTAATCAATTTTGAGAAACCCAAATGTAAACGCGAAGGGAAAAAAAAAAGCTTTATCTATTTGGAGAATTATACAAAACGCACTAAAACTTTCTAAGTAAATGCAAGGAAATTCTTTGTTCTTTGCATTCGTATGTGCAATTTCAAAAAAACAAAAAAAGATAAAAAAAATTTGAGAAGTTATTTGATAGTAGTAACTAATGGTGGATTTTATAGTGGTGCATAAAATATTAATAGAAAACAGTGAAATTTGGTCCATTTTGAAAGTTACTAAAATACTTTGTTAGCTTTGTAATATAACTATCAAAAATCACCTTTGCCCCTTGGAGGTTTGGAGTAAAAGAAAAAGAAGAGGCAAGGGGAAGAAAGGTCAAGGGGAAGAGCATATGACCTCATTTCTTTTCACACATTTGCCCAAACAAATCTCATACGGAAAAAATAGACAGATTGGGCCTCTTTGGGCTCTAATAGTCTCCTGACCTGTAAGATGTTTAGGCTTCACCAACTTGATTAGTGGTAGATCATGTAGGCATTGTATTGTAATGCTGGTCAGCTTGGGCCCCAAACCCACCAAATTGATAGTTACTAAATTTAAAATCAACTGGCATTTATTTTCTAATTTTAATTATGACAAAAGCTTCAAAATTCAACTTTTTCCTTTTCCTTTTTTTGGAGACATATTTTTATGCATCCACTGATAAGACATGGTTGCATGTACTTTGCTAGCCATTGGATGATGCTGACAGCCCAACGATTTAAAAAAAAAGGTAAAATACCTTATATCCCTTGTGATTTTCAGATAAATACGTAACCCCCTTATAGTTAAAAAAATTGTACATCACCCTCCTATTGTTTGGATTAAAATGTCAAACTAACAGAAATTTTCTTTCGTAACAGAACATGGATAAAATATCTAAATTACTCCACTAATTAATTGTTTCATTTCTGTGCATGCATGTATATTTTTTCAAAAAATAAACACTTTATCCCCTATAGTTTTCAAAATGAACAACATAACCTCCTTATGGTTCTAAACGCTATACAACACCCCATGGTAATTTTTAGTACTTGTACGGGACACTTTGGACATTTTACCCACAGACCATTACAGAAGGGATTTCCATTAGGTTGACACTTTAACCAAAACCACCGGGAGGTGATGTATAGCTTTTGAAACTATAAGAGAATCAAGTAGTTTATCCAAAAACCACAGAGGGGATAAAATGTAATTAACCCTAAAAAAAATGATGGCAGTATGGCAGCAATCATGTGCAAGGAATATATATATAGAATATAAGATGGAGAAGTTAAATTGAAGTCCCCAGGGAGTGAAGTCTTATTAAATATCATCTCTTTTTTTTTGCTTTTTGTGCGAATATATAGGGAAAGTATCACATTAATAATATTACATGGTAGAGGTCTATGCCTAAGCCTATCATGACACGGGTGTTTTTCCCTTAAAAATACATACTGCAAGTAATAACTGTTGTTTGCTTAAATACAACAAGAGAGGTAAGTTAAGAATTATAGCAGTACCGCTGTGCCTATCCTTCCCTCTATCTGAACGACTTTTTGTCCGACAGTATTGTATACTTAATCGGATCTAATCACCTCAACGTCCATGCCAACATCATGATGGTACAATTTTGCAACACAAGATTTTTCAGTCCTAGATTTTGTGCCAAAAAAATGTTTTGTTTCCTCTATCTGGGTTTTAGTTCAAGAGATGATGGATCATTCATAGGCCCAGTCAATAAATTGGTATTAGATCGATCGGATTCTAGACCTTTGGGAATGCTCTTTGATTTCTTATGCCGAGAAACTCCTGGAAGATGAGGAGTTGGAAGGGTAACAGAGTCACCACCGAGCATGTAAACCACGGAAGCCATCATAGGTCTTCTATTAGCATATTCTTCAATGCATAGCAATCCAACATGGATACACTTGAGCACTTCATTTTCAACACAAGAGTTTCTAATTGTTGGATCCAACAACGCCAATGGCGTGCCATTTTTCCACTGTTCCCAAGCCTGTTTCATATCAATGCAAAGTATCAACTTTACTACAATTATAAACAGCAAAATTTAGTCAAAGGGGTGAAGGGATGAATGATTGATGTTTGTTTATTTTGTGCACATAGTTATATAGACTATTGTACCAACACGACTAGCAATTAGAAAAGTAGTGCTAAATTTTGCACTCACATAGCTTAAAAGATCTTGACCATCTTCTGATTGGTAAAAGCTGCTATTCTTCTTGTCAGTGATAATTTCCAGAATCACAACTCCAAAACTAAATACATCTGACTTGACAGAAAACTGGCCGCTTGTAGTGTATTCAGGAGCCATGTAACCACTGCAGGTCACACAGTAGGGGCAAGATGATTAGTATTGTATAACAAATTTGACAATACTTCTTCATAGCATATGCAGGGGTATTAGGCTATTAATCGGCCTCTGATATTTCGAAAAAAAAAAAATCTTGAGGATCATGATCTTCAAGTGAACTAAAGTCACATGTTGGCAGCCTCTGATATTTTAGTGCTATCACTCAGGCTTCTAAGAAAGGGATACAGGTTTACAAACTATGACAAAAATCATCAATAAAGATTGTACGGGTGCATGGAGAACTTACAACGTCCCAGCAATTCTGTTTGTGTTTCCTTCAAATTCATCGGAGCCACAAATCTTTGCCATACCAAAATCTGCAATCTTCGGATTCATACTTTCATCTAGTAAAATATTGCCAACTTTAAGATCGCGATGAACAATTCTAAGTCGAGAATCTTCATGAAGTTAAAGAAGTCCTTTTGTTATTCCTCCAATGATCTTGTAACGTCTTGACCAGTCCAATAATCGTTGTTTTTCTGAGTCTTTAAAATGACATCAGAGGCAACATTCCATGTCAATTTTACGAATTACAATATCAATATTTCAAAAGACAAGAGCAATGATCTAGATCAAAATGTTGCTTGCATCATTTAGCCATTAAAAATAAAAAATGTTAATGAAAGGTATCTAGTTTGAAACCAACCAAAGAGGAAGTTTTAGAAATATGGTGATTCTACAACAAGAAAGAAACAGCTCAAGTGGAGGTACAACTCAGCTGGAGCAGGAACGTGAGGAGCAAGCAAGTCAAGCCACTCAGCAATCCAAAATCTTATCTCACATGCTGTAACTGAAATGCACATGCTGTAACTATAATTTAGAGCATCCTAGAGTAGTGGATAAGTGTAGATAAAGTAGAATTAGTTAGGAATTTGCTAGCTGTCAATTTTTTATTCGTTCCAGTAATTTTGAGTTTTTGTATATAAACTGATCATTGTAAATGTTCTGATTAGAGGAATGAAACAGGAAATATTCCCAAATTATCTTGATTCATTTCTTCTTCATGGTATCAGAGCAGCTTCTGATCCATTAGATTCAATCCAACGAAAATGGCTAAGGATGGTGTTGTAATCAACACATCAGCTCAATACAATGAAGATCCATTGTATCTTCAGAGCTCGGACCATCCAGGAATGGTCCTGGTTACATCACCTTTGATAGGAGAAAACTATTTAAGCTGGAGTAGATCCATCAAAATCGCATTAGGAGCAAAATTAAAGCTGGGATTCATCACAGGCATTTGTGAAAGACCAGCAATTCCTTCATCCAAGCTGGAGCAATGGGAGAGGGTTGACTGTATGGTAAGATCTTGGATCTTAAACTTCATTTCGAAAGAAATTGTGGAAGCCTTTATTTATACTACTACTGCTAAGGACTTATGGGATGAATTACAAGAGAGATATGGAGAATGTAATGGGCCATTGTTGTACCAATTGCAGAGGGAGATTAGTAGTATAAACCAAGGATCTCACAAGCTGGAAAAATATTATACTAGATTAAAAAAATTATGGGATGAACTAACATGTTTAATGCCGATTCCTGTGTGTACTTGTGGAGCTGGAAAGGAGGTTTCTGATCTTGCTTCTTTCAATAGATTGATGCAGTTTTTAATGGGCTTGAATGATAGTTTTGATAACGTTAGAAACCAGATTCTTGTTATGGATCCATTACCCTCTGTGAATAGAGCCTATTCAATGATTTTGAGTGTGGAAAAACAGAGGGATGTACATGCTGTATTTCCCGAAAAGAAGGATAATATGGCTTTGGTTGCAAGGGGACAAACTGCAAAAAGATATAATGGAGGGAAAGGTTCAAGCAGAGGAAGAGGATCTGCAGGAAGAAGTAATGCCAGAAGGTTTGGGAATAATGACAAGGAGCATATGCATTGTGAACACTGTAACATGGAGGGACATACGAAGGAGACCTGCTTCAAAATTCATGGATACCCAGATTGGTATAAGAATTTAAAGGAGCAAAAAGGGAGAAATGAAGGAAGTAATAGGCAGGCAGCAAACATGGCTGATACACCTCTGGACTTCAATGATGAATACGTAGGAATGGATGATGGAGCACAGACTTCAAACATAGCTGTCATAGTACAACAGGAGCTGATGAAACTGTTGAAAGGAAAGATGCCAAAGGAAAACATCAATCAGGTGAACTATGCTCATCTTAGGGACTTCACAAGTATGAAAACCTATCATTTTGCTCTTACTATGCTTGATTATATGAAACCTGGATCCTGGATACTAGATACAGAAGCCAGCAGTCACATGTGCTCAAGACTTGACTTGTTGGAAAATGCAAAACAGACTTCAAAATACACACCTGTTTATTTACCAGATGGATCAATCAAACAAGTAGAAATGATAGAAGATGTGAACATACATCAAACATTGAAATTGACAGATGTCCTGCATATTCTTACCTTCCATTATAACCTTATTTCAGTATCTAGATTAACACATGCTGCACAGATTAAGGTAACCTTTTATCCAACTCATTGCATGTTGCAGGACATAAGGAATGAAGAAGTATTGGCAGTGGGTAAGCTGATAGGAAAATTATACCTGCTAGATAGTTCCTGTTTTTAGAACAAAGGGGATAAGATTTGTAATCAGTTGCATGTACCTAGTGTGCAGGCAAATTACAGAACATCTTGTACTGTTTCTGATGTTATGAATGAGAATTCAACTGGTGTTTCTTTTGAATGGCATAAGAAATTTGGGCATCCATCTCCTATTGTTTTACAGTACCTACATTTCCTAAAACCTCAAATAAATCAGAATGAAAAAGCCCTCATGCAAGAATGCGGGATTTGTCATAGAGCTAAACAACACAGATTGAGTTTTCCTACCAATAGGACTCACACATCACAGATATTTCACTTGATCCATGTAGATTTGTGGGGTCCCTATAGACAACATTCTTTGACAGGAACTCCATACATGCTCACTATAGTTGATGATTTCAGTAGATGTACCTGGATATTTTTACTTGTTCATAAATCTCAAGTGGTAAGAACATTGAGAGATTTTCTCACCATGATAAAAACTCAGTTTGAAAAAAATGTCAAGAACATCAGAACAGACAATGGCACTGAATTCACTAATTCAGAATGCCAAAGTTTGTTCAGAGAACTTGGAATCATTCATCAAAAGTCCTGTGTTTACACCCCTCAACAGAATGGTATTGTAGAAAGAAAGCACAAACACCTACTTCAAGTGGCTAGGTCTCTGATGTTTCAAGCTAATCTTCCACTAAAATTTTGGCCATTTTCTCTCTTAATGGCCACATATGTTATAAACAGAACACTTACCCCTCTCCTAAACTGGCACACTCCATTTGAAAAATTGTTTGGTCATAAACCAAACTACACAACATTGAAAATATTTGGCTGCCTTTGTTATGCAACCAACATCTCACCTCAGAAAACCAAATTTGATACTCGATCACATAAATGTGTTTTTATTGGATTCAATCGAGGACAGAAAGGATACAAGTTGTATGACTTAGACTCAAACAAAATCATTGTAAGAAGGGATGTCATATTCCATGAAAATGTGTTTCCCTGTCATCAGTCTGTTGAGCAGGAGTTCCAAATACCCTTACCTTTAGCATCAGTTGACATTTTATCTAAAAATGAGAACCCCATCATATATAGACCAGAAAACCAGAATGACACAGCTTCAAATGAAACACCAAATGAACCTCCAGTCCATTATCTTGACACAAGAGAAACACCACATGAAACTCAGAGAAGAAGTACAAGAGTAAAAACTAAACCTGTCTGGTTGCAGGACTATGTAGCAAGGGTAATTTCTCAGGTTGGCGAACAGACTGTTGATACAGATTCTTAGAGTATAGTAAAAGGAACTTCTCCATACACTCCACCTACCTTTCCATTCAAAATTTCACCTCACATAAACACTGCACATGTGTCTTTTTTGGCAAATATATCTAGTGTGCAGGAACTATTATCATATACTCATGCAAGTAAAGACAAGGGTTGGTGTGAAGCAATGCAGAAAGAGTTAACGGCCCTCGAAGAAAATGACACATGGGAGTTAGCTAAGCTACCAAAAGGAAAGAAAGTGATAGGATCAAAATGGGTATACAAAGTTAAATTAAGGCCAGATGGAAATGTGGATAAACTGAAGGCCAGGCTGGTGGCAAAAGGGTATCATCAAGTTGCAGGAATTGACTTTAAAGAAAGTTTTTCTCCTGTTGCTAAGCTGGTGACAATCAGAATACTACTTGCAATAGCTGCTTCGAAGAACTGGCATTTGCACCAGCTAGACATTAACAATGCCTTCTTGCATGGTGTATTAGAGGAAAAAATTTACATGACACCACCTGAAGGATATGCTAAGGCAAGTCCAGGAGAAGTTTGTAAGCTGAAGAAGAGTATCTATGGGTTAAAACAGGCATCCAGACAGTGGAATGTAGAGTTTAGCAATAAACTCAGGCATTTTGGGTTTCAACAATCTCAGCATGATAACTGTTTATTTATCAAGCAAGGTGACATGAACTTCACTGTCTTACTAATATATGTGGATGATGTCCTGATAGCAGGAAATGCTATAGAAGAAATTGAAGCATTGAAGGCCTATTTACATCAGTTGTTTACTATCAAAGACTTAGGCAATGCCAAGTATTTTCGGGGTTAGAAATTTCTAGGACAGAAAAGGGAATCTATGTTAACTAGAGAAAATATGCTCTGGACATAATAAATGATGCTGGACTACTTGGAGCTAAACCTGCGAAGACACCTATGTTAAGAGGAAAATGATTGACAACTGAAGAAGGTGCAGTATTGGACAATCCAGAGCAATACAGAAGACTAGTTGGTAGGCTGCTTTATTTGAATTTCACTAGACCAGATATAGCATATAGTGTTCAGCAACTTAGTCAATTCGTCCAGGCTCCTACAAAGACATACTGGTTGGCAGCCTTGTATTTGTTAAGATACATCAAGTCATCTCCATCACAAGGATTATTATTTCCAACCAAGAATGACTTGATTTTGCAGGGATTTTCTGACAGCAGATTGGGCCTCTTGTCTGGATACCAGAAGGTCTTTAACAGGTTATTGCGTATTTCTTGGAAATGCTTTAGTCTCTTGGAAGACTAAGAAACAAACCACTATCTCTAAATCATCTGCAGAGGCAGAGTATAGAAGTCTTGCTGCAACAGTATGTGAACTACAGTGGATTACATATATACTTGTAGAATTCAAGATCATTCCTAAGCTTCCTATTTCTCTTTGGTGCGATAACAAGGCTGCAATTCACATCACTGAAAATCCTGTTTTTCACGAACGAACAAAACACTTGGAGATTGATTGTCATTTAGTGTGAAACAAGTACAAAGAAGGTTTTGTTATACCAAGACATGTTGCTTCTCAACATCAGCTAACTGATATATTCACTAAGGCATTATCTGGAACTCAGTTTCATACTTTAGTATCCAAGTTGGGCTTGGCAGATTACCACCAAGCTCCAACTTGAGGGGGGGGATGTAGAAATATGGTGATTCTACAACAAGAAAGAAACAGCTCAAGTGGAGGTACAGCTCAGCTGGAGCAAGAACGTGAGGAGCAAGCAAGTCAAGCCACTCAGCAATCCAAAATCTTATCTCACATGCTGTAACTGAAATGCACATGCTGTAACTATAATTTAGAGCATCCTAGAGTAGTGGATAAGTGTAGATAAAGTAGAATTAGTTAGGAATTTGCTAGCCGTCAATTTTTTATTCGTTCTAGTAATTTTGAGTTTTTGTATATAAACTGATCATTGTAAATGTTCTGATTAGAGGAATGAAATAGGAAATATTCCCAAATTATCTTGATTCATTTCTTCTTCAGAAGTAATCAAGGCTTCTATTTGGAACAAATTCATAGATGAGCATCTTTTCCTGTCCTTCCAAGCAAAATCCCAGAAGTCGAACTAGATTCCTGTGCTGAAACTTGGCAACTACTGCAATTTCATTTTTAAATTCTTCTGCACCTTGCCCTGAGTTTGTAGATAGTCTCTTCACGGCTATGTCTTGTCCACCTGGTAGTGTACCCTGTGGAAATATGGAAATTCAGATACTGGCTAAAAACAGCATCATTTATATGCTTGTTTGATGGAATGTGCATTTACACGTACCTTGTACACAGGACCAAATCCACCTTGACCAATTTTGTTATCAACTGAAAAGTTATTTGTGGCTGTTCGAATTGCAATTAAACTATATTGCAAGGATTCTGGGTCGATGTTTAAGCCTTGGGCTCCAACTATTCCGAAAACATAAAAATCACGGAATTATATTATATCGAGGTGTAAGAAAGGAATTTCTAAAGCAAAGAAATCAGAGATAATTTTGTTTTCTTGTAGCACAACATCAATGGAATCTTTACCAGTTGCATCTAGCATTGCGGCTTCATATCTCTTCTTGATCTTCTTTTTAGAAGAACCAACGTCACGACAAACAGCACCATAGAAAAAGTGATTGAGAGAACAATTCCAATAACTGCTTGTTTTGATATTCGCCTTTTGCCTGAATCAAAAAAGAGCAACAAAATTAAAGTGAACAGAAATGGGCTCTCCACAAGTTTAATGACGGACAGCCAAATGTACTCTCTGTTTATTTTTTTATTTTTTGACATAACCTAATCTAATAACAGGATCCGTTTGATTATTAAGCTTCATTCACCATCCGGAAAGCAAAAGGGAATAGTTCACAAAAAAGTAGAAAATTTCAAGCTCTTTTTCTTCTCTTGTATGTCAAATTAACCTCAAATGACTTTAGCTTTTGAACAAGGCTAAATTTACTTGGGTTAATTACTAATAACTTCCTACGGTATTACATTTGACCACATAACCTCCTATACTTCGAATATGACCACATAACACCACTGTGGTTTTTTAGAATGCGAAAATTAGACGAAATATTCCGCACTAGGCGGGTGTAATCAATAGAATAAGATTTAAAATATTTCGGGACAGAGTATTGATTATGTTTATTTTTCACATTTCATAAAACTACAAATGAATTATGCAGTCATATTAAAATTATAAGGGAGTTATGTGGTAAAAAACAATGCTACAAGGGATTATAAATAATTTACCCAATTTACTTATTGTATTAGGGGCGTCGATTATCCCTTTTCTTATTGTTATGAATATAAATCTGCATGAAATAACTTTTTTTTAACCATAATTTAAATTAGTTTAATAACCTAAGTTGAGTACTGGTAAAAATATACAGGCATTCAGGAGCAATCAGCTCAGGCTGTGGGTTTTATCTTCAATACCTGAAGGGGATGCATGTTGTAATACCGGAAGAGCAAGTACCAAGTGACGAAGCTGAACTCAGCATTTTAAAAAGCAAGGGACCGAAAAAGAAAATTGTAAGAACCTCAAACATGAGGTACCAAAGTATATCACTTTAAAATGAGGGGTTAAAGGAATACAGTGCTCGAAAGTTAAGGATTATTTTTGCGATTTTTTATCCAAAGAAAAGAAAGAAGAACGCTAAATACTTCTTTCAAAATATGCGCAAATAATTGTCCCAAAATTAATCAAAAAGATACATAGAAGGTATTAAGCCCCCAACGCAAAAAAAAAAAAAAAAAAAAAAAGAAAAAGAAAAAGAAAATGACGAAAACTGTTGTTTAGGGCAGATCCAAGGGGTTACTTGAAAACTAGTACTTCCTAATTACTAAATTGACCTCCTCCATTGTTAAAATAACTAAAAATACATCTAGTAATTCTGATGCTCATTTCGAATAAAAATTAAGAACAAAATAAGTTTTGATACTTGTGACGAAAATTAAAATAAAAAGTTTTTTTTTACTATGTGATTGTATTAATTGTACGCCTCGGTCGGCAAAGTCGATGAATAAATAAATGCATACTTAGATTCAATCTTCAGAACATGCACCTAATCACATGCCATTATACAAGTTCTTGGAAATATTTGGAACATAAATTTAGGTAATTATACATGTACGTTTTTTTCTGGACATGATACAAACACTTAAGAACAGTGGTCTATATAGACTTTCTCACAATCTATTCCAGAAATTCTTGAGGAGACTTGTAAATATAAATTTAAATGATCATACACATACACTTTTTCTGCACATGATACAAACATTTAAAGCTTGATTTAAACAGTATATATGAAGGGTCTGCCTAAGAATTTTTTGGATCAGGATATACAGGAGCTCACCTTTAGTAACAGAAGGAAGCAGAGAAGGCGCCCGAGGATTTGGCGCAGGCCCAGTTGGAGGTGCTACGACACTACTACTGTTGTAGAAACGGTAGAGCTCATATCTGACGCTGCAGCTGGGAAAGATAGCCCTAGCTCCCTGAGGGTTATTGCAGCAACCTGGAAGATTTGAGATAGCATAACTTAGGCAAGAATAACAGCCCAGAGGAGAAAGATCAGACGTGCACTGTGCCAGGGTAAATAGTATCCGGAAAGACGAAAAATTGGCTTCTGCAACAGCAAACTTTTTCCCTGAATGATCATAAGCAGCCTGGTTCTTAATCTGGTTTGTTAAATCATTGAATTTCTCGTTGAATTGCATCAAACTCTCCAAGAATTCCACTGGATCAGTTACATTCTGTGTATTATACAACCTTACTCCGATGTTCTCATCCCATCTAGAAAAGACGTACTGATTCGAGTACCTTAACAAACACTCATCGTACCAAACAATCGCACTCTTTTGATTGGGGCACTCCTGAATAATTCTTCCACTAGCAGTGTCCACACACTGTACACAAACATCAACGCTAACGTCGCCACGACAGAGAAATAGACCATAGATTGTGTTAGATGGGTCATTTCTGTCAACAACTGTGGAATTATAGAAGCCGTTGCTCCTAGAAGAATTTGAAGATAGAGCGGAGAGGAGGATATTTAGGTTGTTTCTGTATGGGCTGTTGGTAGTGTTAGGACTGTAGGTAATATTTTCGCAGTAGGGTTTTAAAAACGTCAAGCTATATACTCCCCTGATGAAGCAAATCAAGAAGCAGAGCATGCAAGATAAAAATACTGAATTTCTGGATATGATTTCAAAAGAAGGCATGATGGTAAATTAATTAGTGATTATCTCAAAATATCTAAAATAGTTTAGTATTTTAAAACTAGAACATTTATCGAACGCTATAGAGCAGTACTGCTGTTGACTAGATTAGGAAAGGAGTGGTTAGCGCTGCACTATACCAGAGAAAGTTTTCCGACGACTTCTAATTCCGTGAGTATGTGGAATTGAATAGAGTATTATGTTTCTTCTAGTAATGGGGTACTAGGAAACTTCCTTGTAACAAATGGATAAGAATTGTCAAAAGTTGATTTTTCACAAGAGAAAAATGTGAGTAGGAGAATTATAAATCATTGTGAATGCAAGAGAAAAATGTCGAAATGATTGTATTCTGGAAAACAAATATGCAGGAAAGTGTCACTGCAGCTGTCTATTTTGTGGACGAGTAGAAACAAGGAAAATCCGTGTACAAGGTCGTAAAAGTCACAGCAGCGAAGAGAAAATGATAGTGGGTATTAATTTGGGTAGTAATTTGTGAGGATCTGGACACCAATACAAATTTTGAATTTGTTATTAATGTCCACATTAGACCATGGAAATTTTAATCCACACCTATGCTGTATATTTAATTTGTGATTAGCACATAATTTTACAATTTTATTAAAGAGACATTGTACGAAATTTTGAGGCTGACAAGTATTCCGAATTCATTTGAGCGAGGATGGTGCTTGATATTTCTTTAAAATTTGAACAAAGAGGTGTAGTACTTTTTTACTAGAATAATTAGTATCTGCCTGGGCTACGTTATTTATGCAATAGTACCGCTCCTATGTTATTGTTTTTGTAAGATGTTTATATACGTAGAGGCTAGTGTAATTTTTGTACATGAACACATGGTGTATGTTTAGCTTCGTCTAAAATTTTTACATTTTTTCTAGAAGTTTTATTCCTGCCCTTTGTTGTTAGTTGTTAAATATTACTGGAAATCAATCAATCAATCTCTCTCTCTCTCTCTCCTGGGAAATCAATCACTTGTAAAGGACGTTTGTGAAATAAGTATTTCTATTCATTTTTAGTTAGTTTTTTTGAATAAGTTGTATTAGATCAAGATCACTGCAAAATTGGGCTCATCGGCCAAAAATCCTTTCCCCTATCATCTGCATAACATTGGATGAACAAAATAAAACGATCTCTAGTACAAAAATTGGCATGATCAGCATTGACCAAGGAAAGTGACAGTGGAAAATTGCTATCCTACCGATGAGAACGATCGTAAACGATGGTCCAAAAAATCAAAGGGTCATGCCTACTTTCTCCTCACTTCCGGTCCAATTCAGTTGTCTAATTATTTATTGCTCAAGAATCAGATAACAATACAAACGCGTTACGAACTCAAATGCCACATTTGCTCGAAAGAAAATTCTTTTTCAGATGTTCTGTTAAAGACAACCTTAGAACTAATACTTGTGGACGTTCGCTCCAGGTCAAGCGCCCATTCTAATTCCATATATTCGGACAATGCACCGATACCGGAGGACGCACCACTTCTTAACGAAATAAATAACCTAGTTCCTCAAAATGCCATCCCTCTCGACCTTGTGGATCAATTTCGTATGCTGAATAGCGATATGGAACTCGAACTCTTTGCTAGAATTAGACTTCGGAGTTATAATTCACCTCTCGATTTTATTAAAATAGTAAGCCAATACACCTCTTCAACAAAAGAATATATTAATATTAATCACCCAACAATTACTGCTTAATCAGTTTTGAGATCCCAAATGTAAACCTGAAGGGAAGGGAAAAAAAAAAAAGCTTTGTCTTTTAGCAGAATTATAGAATAGGCGCTCAAACTTTCCAAGTAAATGAGAGGAAATTCTTTGCATTTATATGTGCAATTTCCTTCAAAAAAAAAAAACAAAGATAAAAAAAAGTGTGAGGAGTTATTTGATAGTGACTAATGGTGGATTACCGCAAATAAAAATAAGAACTCAAAGGTGACACAAAAAATAACGCATGGTTGCCCCATTATAGGAAGATAAATATCTGTCTCACTAAGTATTTTCATGATTTTAGGAAGAACGCTTAATAAGCTTTTATAAATTATAATACAAAGAAAAGAAGAAAATCGAGGTAGGACAAACCGTCAAATAAGGTAGATTATGCTAACCTGATTGGTCCATTTTTTAACCAAAGTCAATTATATATCCAACGTGCTGTGCATTCTGTTGATGACAGTGTGTCACCAGGTAGCTTGGACTTTTAGGCCTTGTATTCCCATTTGAATTGGACTCCAGGCTAAGAAGACGAGGTAATTGCATGTTAGTTTTATGATATGCTTGCTTTTTTGGGTGAGAGGTTCTGAGTTTAAATCTCATAATTGTGGAAATGATACTTAAGGATTGTCCAAAAAATTAAAGAGTCATGGCTACTTTCTCCTCACTTGCGGTCCAATTCTTTTGTCTAATTATTTGTTGCTCAAGAATCAGACAACAATACAAACACGCTATGAACTCAAATGCCGCTTTTGCTTTAAAGAAAATTCTTTTCTATTAGAGACGACCTTTGAACTAATACTAGGAGTTATATTTCGCCCTACTGAAATAGTAAGCCATTATACCTCTTCAAGAAAAGAATATATTAATATTAATCATCGAACAATTACGTCTTAATCAGTTTTGAGAACCCAAATGTAGACGTGAAGGAAAAAAAAGGGCTCTATCTTTTTGCAGAAATTTCCAAGTAAATGCGAGGAAATTCTTTGCATTTGTATGTGCAATTTCCAAAAAACAAAAAAGATCAAAAAAAGTTGAGAAGTTATTTGATAGTAGTAACTAATGGAGGATTATACTCTCAGTAGTTAGTGGTGCGCAAAATATTGATAGAAAACAGAAAAAGGAAACTCGCGATTCGCGACAGAGCGGTGGAATTTGGTCCATTTTGAAACTTAACTAAAAATACTTTGTTTGTTTTGTAATATAACTATCAAAAAATCACCTTTACCTCTTGGAGGTTTGGAGTGAAAGGAAAAGAAGAGGCAAGGGGAAGAAAGGGACATTTTTAGCAAGGATTTCAACAAGCAAAAAAAATTATAGTTTAAAAGTTTAGGTACTCCTAGATACAAGCATCAATTTTTTTGACATTCATTATATTTTATAAGTTTAGATACACCTAGACACAAGCATCAATTTTGTCACATTAATTATAATTTAAATTTTCCAAAATAATTTTAACAATATTCTTCATATATTCATTCTCAAAAAATCAATGGGCACGACATATGACCTCATTTCCTTTTCACACATTTTTTTTTTAAAATCTCCTTTTCACACATTTGCCCAAACAAAGCTAATATGGAAAATATAGACAAATTGGGCCTCTATCTGACCTGTAAGATGTTTAGGCTTCACCAACTTGATTAGTAGTAGATCATATATGTCACACTCTGAATCCCGAGACGTGGCACCCATCGTGCTTTAGGTTAAGCTAAGACACTAGGTGTCGCATATCAAAGTAGTTAACAATACCACAAGTCAAATAGATATCATTAATCACAAGTACAATTTCATGCAACACCATAATCTTCAAGCGTTCAAATATACTTGGGGCACTTACTACAAACACTAGTCTCAATCACTATGACATAGCACAACATAGTCTAAATGCATAAACAAAATCTACTATTACTATTAGCCTGAAATCATATCATCAAGTCAAGTGACTCCAAGAGCTATTCTAGTTCTTCCTCTATGAACTTCTCATCCACTGCGTGTCAAAAATAAAAGGGTAAGTAACAAAATCACCTAGTAAATAGTATATGTATCTCTTTGCGGCTTGAGAGCGTTATACATATATATTTTGCATTTCAAACACATAGCATTTATTCATATAAGTCACAAAATACGTGGTCCAAACACATTTCACATATCATAAACACATAATGACAAAATGAGCTCAAGTAGTAATCTGACTAATGACCTTGGATATCCAGTTGTCAACTACAATCCAATTAACACAGCCATAAGCTGACTCAAAGTTAGCCGGTTCTGTTCAAAGCAAAAGCTAACTATCTTCTATTAGCGTGGTCAAAATATCATATCACCTTCACCAGATTAAGGAACTAGTCTCATCAAAAGCCATTTCACTCAAGAGCCCGATCAAATCATTATTCACACAAGCATATGTCACCACGTATATTCAATTCATGGTAAAAACTAGAAAGTAACCATACTCAAGTCATTTAGAATAACAAATAAGATTTCAAAGCATTCAATTTATCAAGTATTATTTTTTAAAATGCAAAGGATATAAGTACCACTTATCTCGGTCCAAGCTAGCTCAAATAGTCAACAAAGAGTTGGTCACTTTCCTCGCCTAAAACACACAATTAAGTACTTAATTACACAATAATTCTACTAAGAAACAATAATTGAAGCTTAAACCTGGACTTAGAGTGCAAAACGAAGCAAAACAGTCAAAACAAGTGTGATCCATGAGTTGGGGTCCAGTGATCTGCGCTAGCGGATCAAAACAAGCTGACTCGCGGATCCCAGCAAGGCTGAGTCTGGGGTCCATAGTGGCCAGTAGTGGGCACGGCTGGCTTGAGCCCACTCACGGCTCACCAACAGAGAGAAGCCGCGGATAGGATTGGACCACGTCTTAGTCACGAAAACTTAAAAAAACTAAACCTTCTTTCACACAATTAATCAAACACTTCATATGCATCAATACCAACATCAAATATTTCAAGAAAAAGGTTTTAGAAACACCTAAATCATACCCAAAACACTTCAATAGACAAAATCCAACAACCCAACCTAATTAATCAAAAATCATCTTATCCAAATTTAAAACCCATCATGAAACCAAAGCATATTCACCACTAAAAGCACAAACATGGCCATTAAACGTAATCCATCATCAATATGGCAAAGACAACCCAAAATCTCCCTTAATCACTATCATTAGACAAAGTCCACATAAATTAGAGGAAGATTAGAGAAATTA
Source organism: Mitragyna speciosa (assembly GCA_024721245.1). Lineage (NCBI taxonomy): Eukaryota > Viridiplantae > Streptophyta > Magnoliopsida > Gentianales > Rubiaceae > Mitragyna > Mitragyna speciosa. The sequence goes on from CM045554.1 coordinate 31,442,159, forward strand.
TTTTGGGTAAGAGTGGGGGAGATGAGGTCCTCTTGATCTCCTATCGCACCCCATTTTTTCGAAAGACGGAAAAAAAAAAGGAATTATGTTTATTGCTTATTTGTTGGAAAAAAAGAGTGTAGGTTTTTTTGTAAAATGATTTTTTAGAAAATGCTTTATAAAAAGGTAGTTTAGCAAAAAAGGTGATTTTTAGAAAAAAAATGCTTTATTTTGAAAACAAAAAAAGAAAATGACCTAAAATGGGACTTAAAAAAATGCGACGATTTTTTGGGCCTGAAAATAGAGTCTAAAAAGGGTTTTTAGTGAAAAGGGAGTCGCCACTTGGTATTGAGTTTTGGTGTACCAAGTCACCAGAAAATATTTTAGAAAGGTAAGAAAATAAAAAATAATTTATTTAGAAAATGATTTTGAGAAAATATAAGAAAAACAAGAAAATTTTTTGAAAAAATATAAGAAAAAACAAGAACCCTTTTTAAGACAACTCCAGGTCTTTGAAAACAAGAGGAAAAGGTTCGGGAGTCATAATTGAAGAAAGGGAAGGCAAAGGTTTACACTTAAGGCACCATTTCAACCTAGCCAAAACTAGTTGCGAGGTTTAGTCAAAATTTTCCTAATATAACCCTAAGATTTTATCACATTTGGATGTAACCATATAGATGCAAGCCTAGTCCTAAAAAATAAATATCGTTAAGGGATAAAATATTCTATTGAGGTTTGGTTGGAATTATCGCATTAATCGCGAAACCCGAATTTAGAGCTCGATGGAGTCACGAGTATAGATGCAAAATGAAATGTAGAAAGAAAAAGAAAATAATAACATAGATAGTAAGTGAAAAAAGAAAGTGGGGATGCAACATAATGGGTACGGGAGATTAATAGACTCGTGACTGGCTATTCCTACCCACAGAGAGGGGGAACTGCATGTACGCCACCGCTTCTCACGTGAGTAGATGACTATTTTTAGTCGAATCACACACAAAATGACTAAAAATTCTATGTGTAGCGGAGTCTAAATATTATGCACTGAACATGTGTTTAAAATAGATAATAAGTGATAAAGTATATATAAAATTATGCAAAAAATAAAATAAAAATCTTAAAAATAAAGAAAACAGTGTGTGAAATGAGATGAAATGCATACAAGAAGTGATTTTAATACTAAAATGACTTAAGAGTCTAGCATTGGACTAGCCCATTTTCTAGAAATTCTCCGCTAGCGTTGGACTAGCGAAGAAACTGGAATTAACCACAACTAGCATTGGACTAGTGTGGCAACGATACACATATATCATAATAAATAAGTAAATAAATAAATAAAAATATAAATTAAAGCAATAATCACATATAAACAGATAATAGCACATAGGAGCACATAACACATAAGCATGATATTCTAGATGCAAAGTCCTAGGGAAAGCAAATAAAACACATAAGCACATAGCACACATAGCACACAAAAACCCTAACTATTACATTGGGGAAGCCTAATTACAATCTAAAAAAAAAAAAAAAAAGAGATGGCCTATCTAAACTATCTATTACATTTTCTATCTAAATACATAAACTTTTGTTAAATGGATAAAATATAAACTATCTATTACATTAACTATCTAAATACAAAAATTTTGCTAAATAGAATATTAACTATCTATTACATTTCTTTGAATAATTAAAAATTAAATTCAAATAAACAACATGCCATAAATAAATAGATACTCACACATGAATAAAAAAATAATAAACACAAAGAGATATATAAAAAAAACATATAGAAAAACACGTAGGAGCACGTAAAGAAACACTGGAAGGATAATAAGAGTACCTCCCATTCGAAGACTCGGTATAGATACTAACAACAAGAACAAACTTATCAAGGTACCATTATTTAAATAAATAAATCATTAATTAAATAATTTCATATTAATCACTATAAACATGCCACAATAATTCAAAATAATTATAGCAATAATAAACAAAAATAAATAAAAATAATAATTAAATATTTAGAAAAAAATTGTTTAGTTAAGAGAATAAAAAAATAAAAATAAAAATAAAATAAAATAAAATATAAAATACAATAATACATAATTAAGTTTTTAACACACAAATAAGAATTATCAAAATAACTAAAAAAAGAAATAAAGAAACTAATTGAAGCATTAATTAGACTAACAAGACCAAATTTTAGAACATTAATTATAAATTTAATAAAATAAAAATAAAATGTGAAAAGAAATAATTAAAAGCTTTGAGGACTTGATTAAATCTTTTTTTTTCTTTGGCAAAAATAAAATGTTCCCAAGTATTGGATTAAAAATGGAAATTTAGGCAACATTCTAGAGTGAAAAATGTAATTTATAACAAATTAAAGGGTAAAATTACAATTTCAAACCATAGTTAAGATAATAATATAATTTACAACGAATTTAAAAGGCTAAAATATAATTTTCAACAAGCATAATGCCAAAAATAAAAATTTCCAGCATATACTTAAGGCCAAAAATGTAATTTCAGCAAACTTGGGATGTGAAAATGCAATTCCAGCAACATTCAAGAGTGAAAATGCAAATTCTAGATACTTGGGGGGCAAAATATAAATTTCAGCAACATTCTAGGGCCAAAAATAGAATTTCTAGCAATGCATAGGGGCAAAGATGCAATTTTCAACAACATTGTAGGGTATAAATGCAATTTGTAGCTACTTGGAAGGCAAAAATATAAATTCCAGCAACATTTGAGGGTAATAAAGTAATTCCAGCAAAGAATAATGGCAAAAAATGAAATTTCAGCAAAGTTGAGGGACAAGAATGTAATTTTCAGCAACATGAGGGACCAAATTTACAATTTCCAACAACATTCAAGGGCTAAAATATAATTCCAGCAAACTTGGGGAGTAAAATTACAATTTCCATAAATTTGGAGGGTAAAATGCAATTTCAAAAAAATTTAGGGGTAAAAATGTAATTTTATAAAAATATAGGGGTCAAAATGTAATTAGAGAAAAATATATGGGTCAAAATGTAATTATGTAAAAGTCGGGGGACCAAGATGCAATTAATTAGGACCTAATTGAAAGGAAAATAAAATAATGAGGGTCAATCTAGAAAAAAATAGAAACTTAAATGCAAAAATCATAAATGTTTAGGGGCATAATAATATTGATAAAAGTTTAAGGACTATAAAATAAACACATATTATTAATTAAAATTAAATTAGAAAACAAAACAAACAAAACGACGTAGTTTTGAGTGAAACTACGTCAAAACGACGTAGTTTCACTAAAACTTTTTTTTTTCTTTTGCTTCTTCTTCCTGCATGGCCGGCCATACAGTGACCGGAAACTCGCCGAAAAAAATTCCGAGGGTCCAATCGGACCCAAATTCACACCCCCCACTCCGTTTTTCGCGTAGAATCCATTTATGGCCTTGGTTTTGCCAAAAAGTGGCCGGAATTAGGTCCGAATAGCCTTGGACAGCCTTGTTTCTTTATCTTCACCACCACTCCCAAAAACTCAACAAAATGCCATAAAAATTATGTAGAAAAACTCCTAATGACTAGTACAACATGAATGTGGATGAAGAAATAACATGAAAATGTCAAAGAAGTGATACATTTGAAGACCCATTTCTTTATTTTTTTTGGCATTTTTACAAACATGTAACGAGCATGGATAAAACACATGTATCTCAGTCTAATCTATACATGTTTAGCCCCCAAAAAATTCAGCCACACACATTTCATCCAGAAATTCACCGTAGTATCAACAAAAACTACTACATTTAATCACATATTATATGAAAGAAAAAAGAAAAACTTAAGAGAAAGGTAAGAGGTTTTACTTGGGATTTGGAAGAGAAGGAGAGAGAAAAAAATGAACAAAAAGTTGTGGTAATAACTCCTCTCTTCTTCCTCTGATTCTGCAGCCTCCTACTTGGATGTTTATGTCGTGTGTGTTGTGTGAAGTAAGGTGTAGTGCGTGGTGATGTGAGGCTGTGTGTGTGCCAATGGTGGTGTGTGTTTTTGTGTGAGTAAAAGAGTGATTTATGTGTGTTTTGTGTACATGTGAGAGGGCCGATGGAGAAGTGATTGTGGTGTAAGGGTGTGTCCTGTTTTTTTTTAGTGCAATAGTGAGTTTTTTGTGAGGGTTTGTGTTTCAAAAATGATCATATTTTTAGTGTAGAAATGTAGGATTGTGTGTGTAGGTTTGAATGTGATGATGAAGGTGGGTGAAGAAGGAAAGAAATCTACCCAAAATCCCCTCAAATCTGGTTTTTGTAGGGGGATTGATTTTTCTTTTTTCTACTGCTGCGTGCAGCAGGTGCAGTAAAACTGCAGCAACTGTAGCAGTTGTTCTCTTTTCTTTTTTTTTTTTTTTGAAAAAATCCAAGTAAATAGTAAATAATGTTGAAAAATTATGAAATTTTCATGAAAAATCTATAATTTCATAAAATGCCTGCATAAAAATTTTGATGTGAAAATTCTAATAATAAGAACATATTTGAATATGTGCCATATGTGACAAAAATTATGAAAAGAAAAAGAAAAAAATACTAAATGACCATTAAAAGTCACAAAATTTTTTACACAAAATACATTATCACACAAAAATATGTATACTAAAATTTTCACTCAGAAATTTTAACATTTATGCATTCTTGGGAAATGTGCCCTTACTAGGCAAAAGAAGAAAAATTAAATAAATACCAAACGTACTCTAAAAATCATGAAATTTTTACAGAAAATTTATGAATATACAAAATACACATATAAAATTTTTCACTCAAAAATTCTCATAAAAGGAATGCATTGGAAAATGTGCCATTAAGTTAAAAAAAACTAAAATTTTAAATAAATAATAAATGACTCCCAAAATCATTAAATTTATAAATATTGATAAAATAGTAAAATTATGTATTTAGGAAATAAAATAAAATAATATTTACGTGGTGAAATTACCATTTTGCCCCTGATACAACTAATTAGACATAATTTACGTAAAAATTACAATTAGCCCCCAAAAAACAAAAATTATCCCCAAACGAAGTAAAAATACATTTTTATATAAAGGATGTGTCCAAATTTGGTGTCTACATCTCCTTCACTTAATTGCCCTTGATTATGCAATCCTTCACCTTAATTAGAGAGAGAAGTAGAGAGATTAGGAGAGGGGACTTTGGGAGAGGTAGAGAGAGAAAATATTAGGAGGCCAAATAAAAGGATAAGAGAACCCTAATCTTACTAAAGATGCCCTAATGACTTTAATGACAATTATATCCCCACTTATAAAAAGATATTACCCTTACACCCAACGGTGACTAAATTACTAAAAAAACCCTTAATGAACCCCTAGTATTACAATACAGGGATTGTAGGCAATTGGGCAGCTTTCGGCCCACATCCACCAAATTGAAAGTTACAAAATTTAAAATCAACTGACTTTTATTTTTTAATTTCAATTATGAAAAAAAGGTTCAAAATTCAATTTTTTTCCTTTTCTTTTTTTAGAGACATATTTTTTTGAATCCCTTGATAAGACATGGTTGCGTGTACTTTGCTAGCCATTGGATAATGCGGGCAGCCCAACGATTTGAAAAAAAAAATGATGGCAATGTGGCAGTAATTATATGTGCAAGGAATATATATACAATATAAGATGGAGAAGTCAAATTGAAGTCCCTAGGGCAGTGAAGTCTTATTAGATGTCATCTGTTTTTTTTTTCTTTTGTGCGAATATATAGGGAAGTATCACATTAATAATATTACATGTTATAAAATTGGCAGAGGTCTCTGCCCAATACCACCAACTAGCATAGGTCGATGAGTTGGTTACAAGTTGGAGAATAACAAGAGAGGTATGCTAAGAATCAAGGCAGTAGTTCAGCGCCACTCCTTCCCTCCATCTGAATGAATTTTTGTACGAAAGTATTGTATGCGTAATCGGATGTGTTCACCTCAACGTTCATGCCAACATCATGATGCTACAATTTGCTACACAAGATTTTTCAGTCCTAGATTTTGTTCTAAAAAAAACTGGTTAATTTCTCTCTATCTGGGTTGTAGTTCAAGAGATGATGGATCATTCATAGTCCCAGACAACAAATTGGTAGTAGATCGATCGGATTCTAGCCCTTCAGAATTGCTCTTTGATTTCTTACGCCTAGAAACTCCTGGAAGATGAGGAATTGGAAGGGTAACAAAGTTATCACTGAGCATGTAAACCACGGAAGCCATCATAGGACTTCTATTTGTATCTTCTTCAACGCATAGCAATCCAACATGGATACACTCGAGCACTTCATTTTCAACATAAGAGTTTCTAATTGTTGGATCCAACAACGCCAATGGCGTACCATTTCTCCATTGTTCCCAAGCCTGTTTCAAACAAATACAAAGTATCAACTTTATCACAATTATAAACAGCAAAATTTAGTCAAATCAGCAATAGTAGGAATGATTGTTGCTTGTTTATTTTGTGCACATAATTATATAGACTATTGTACCAACAGTACTAGCAATTAGAAAAGCAGTGTTAAATTTTGCACTCACATAGCTTAAAAGATCTCGACCATCTTCTGACTGGTAAAAGCTGCTATTCTTCTTGCGAGCGATAATTTCTAGAATCACAAACTAAACACATCTGACTTGACAGAAAACTAGTCACTTGTAGTGTATTCAGGAGCCATGTAACCACTGCAAGTCACACAATACGGGCAAGATTATTAGTTTCGTATAACAAACAATACTTTTGCATAGCATATTCAGTCGTATTAGATTGTTAATCGGCCATTTTACATTTTGAAATTATCCTGAGGATCATGATCTTCATCATGAACTAAGGGCACATATTTTCAGCCTCTGATATTTTAGTGCTATCACTCAGGCTTCTAAGAAGGGATACAGATTTACAAACTGTGACATAAATCATCAATAAAAATTGTGACATAAATCATCAATAAAAATTATATGGAAGTATGGAGAACTTACAACGTCCCAGCAATTCTGTTTGTATTTCCTTCAAATTCATCAGAGCCACAAATCTTTACCATACCAAAATCTGCAATCTTCGGATTCATAATTTCATCTAGTAAAATATTGCCAGCTTTAAGATCGCGATGAACAATTCTAAAACAAGAATCTTCAGGAAGATAAAGAAATCCTTTTGCTATTCCTCCAATGATTTTGTAACGTCTTGACCAGTCCAATAATTGTTGCTTTTCTAGGTCTTTAAAATGACATCAAAGGCAATATTCCATTTCAATTTACGAATCAAATTATCAATATTTCAGAAGACAAGAGCAAAGATCTAGATCAAAATGTTATTGGCATCATTTAGCTATTAAAAATAAAAAGCATTTATGAAAGGTGTCTAGTTTGAAACCAACCAAAAATGAAGTAGTCAAGGCTTCTATTTGGAACAAATTCATAGATGAGCATCTTTTCCTGTCCTTCCAAGCAAAATCCGAGAAGTCGAACTAGATTCCTGTGCTGAAGCTTGGCAACTACTACAATTTCATTTTTAAATTCTTCTGCACCTTGCCCTGAGTTTGTAGATAGTCTCTTCACGGCTATATCTTTTCCATCGGGTAGTGTACCCAGTGAAAGTATGGACAGTTAAAATTCAGATACTAGCTAAAAACATCATCATTTATATGCCTGTTTGATGGAATGTCCATTTACACATATTTGTACACTTGACCAAATCCACCTTGACCAATTTTGTTATCAACTGAAAAGTTATTTGTAGCTGTTTCAATTGCACTTAAACTATACTGCTAGGATTCAGGGTCGATGTTTAAGCCTTCGGATCCATCTATGCCGAAAACATAAAAATCACTGAATAGTATTATATCGACGCGTAATAAAGAAATTTCGAAAGGAATAAAACCAAAGAAAATTTGTTTTCTTGTAGCACAACAGTAATGTAATCTTTACCATTTTCCTCTAGCACCACGGCTTCAAATCTCTTTCTTGATCTTCTTTTTAGAAGGACCACCGTTGCGACAAACGGCACTACAGAAAAAGTGATTGAGTGAACAATTCCAATAACTGCATGTTTTGATATTCTCCTTTTGCCTGAATTAAAAAAGAGTAACAAAATAAAACTGGACAGATATGGGCTTTCCACCTGTTTAATGAAGGACAACCAAATGTAACATCTCTCTGTTTATTTTTTATTTTTTATTTTTTGACAGAACCAAATTTAATATCAAGATCCATTTGATTATTAAGCTTCATTCACCATCCGTAAAGAAAAAGGGAATAGTTCATAAAAAAGTAGAAAATTACAAGCTCATTTTCTTCTCTTGTATGTCAAATTAACCTCAAATGAAAGGAAACCTTTAGCTTTTGAACAAGGCCAATTCTACTTATATTATTAGGGACGTCGATTAGTCCCTTTTCTTGATGTTGTGAATATAAATCTGAGTGAAATAACTTGATCTTTACCATAATTTGAATTAATTTATTAACCTAAGTTGAGTACTAGTAAAAACATACAGACATTCAGCAACAATCAGCTCAGGCTCTGGGTTTTATCTTTACCACCCGAAGGGGACGCATGTTGTAATACCGGAAGAGCTCGTACCAAATGACCAAGCCAAACTCAGCATTTTAAAAGAAAGGGACTGAAAAAAAAAAAAGGGCAAATGATATTCGCACTCCCAAAAAAGCCTAAATCACTCCTTCTAACTTTATTTTTGTGTGACAAGATAATATTCTCATGTATTGAATTTCTCATTTTTCTTACTACGAAATTGCCCTTTCGGTATTCAAGAGTTGGTGCTAATTCCTCAATGCCAATTCCGACTTGAATATCACTTACCTTTGGTGCAAAGTTCATCCTGGGATTTCTATACAACCAAAGCCGTCCAACTCCATTTGTAAGTGTTTGATTCTAACAATGGTAGAAGATCAAGGTGATGGCAGTATACTTGATGAGATGGAATTGGAGGAAATCCTTAAAATCATAAAGAACACTAGATTGGAAGAATTCCTTGGATATAATGAAATCCTTCAATTTTTCACAATTAATGCTTTAAAGATTATTTTCTCAGAATATTTTTTATTGATTAAATTACAGGCAATCATTAAAGGTTGTTTGTTATTTGGCTGCTGTTGTTGTATGTTTTTAGGAGGTAAATGCAAGTCATTTTTATGTTGAATGTCAAAGGACTATTTTGGCATGAAAAAATATAATTCATAAATTACAGATTTAAAGGTAATTTCATCTAATGCAAAAGAATGAAAGGAGTGCTTGAAACTTTTGGAGGAGTGCTAATATCATTTTTTTTTTTAAAATGTAAGAACCTCAAACATGAGGTACCAAAGTTGTTAGAGAGCTAAAATTTCATGTAAATTGTATTTAATTTTTCCCTATTTTGGTCAAAAATAATGTTTAATCTTTCCATTTATTCACTTATTGGTGTTTGGCCTTGTTTGTAGGAGTTTGTGAAGAATGACTCTAATTTTGTCAAAATTTCAAAAGACTTGAAGTGATAAAGCTTGATCATGGTTTAACCAGATTGAGGTGCAGAGTTGTGAAACCATAATTTGGAAGAAGAAGATTCCTACTTTCCTAAATTTGGTGTGAACTGCATTGGAAAAAATCCTTTATTGGTGGGAATTTGAATTTAAAAGGAAAAAGAATCTTCTCTAAAGAACAAATGTCGTGGGTGTTGAAACAAAAAGGGGAAGAAATTGACTTTGAAAAGGAAATAAAGAAAAGGAAGAAAGAAACGAGAAGAACAAAATGGATAAAAAAGACGTCTACATCTTGGAACGCAGCCTTTTATTTTTAGCTTTAGAATTCTCTAGTTTGAGTTTTCTCTCTTTTCTTTCTAGAACAAAAATTCTTGTTAATTGCTTTTGGGATTAGAAGCCATGATTCATGGCTAAACTTTTCATTATAGTTGAAAAATAATCGAAACTCTGGTTCAATTCACTACTGTGACATCTAATTATTTTTAATTATGTTATGCGTTTATGAGTATTTATCTATTCTTTATTTAATTCCAAGGTAATTGTGTTCATTTTTGTGTGATTGTTTTGTTAGTTAAATAACAGGCCACTATTTAAGTGTCGAATAATCTATAGTAATCTAAAACATCAAATCCGTAATTGAAGATAGTTTTAGTATTAGTGGCAGGTAATTAATTCAATCGTAATTGAGACTTTTGGATTATATAAGAGGAATAGATAATTTAATTTGAACAAAACCTCTTAGGTATCTGCTAGTTAGAGTTGATAGCTTTTCTAGTTTTTGTAGTTATTAAATGATTGAATTCTAAAGTCTTACCTAGGGTTATCTTTGGATTAGGGAAGTACTTAACGGTCCTATCTTGGTTATCGACACAGTAAGAAAAGGTAGGTTGTTAGAGCATGTTAATAACCATAACCAATTTATTTGTGAACGTAAGAAATTATTTTTACATCAATGATCAGTTAAATTGAACTAAAGTGGAAATTATTCCTTTAACTAGAGCTTGGGTACTATTTGATTTCGTTTAAATTTACTTTGCATTATTGAATTTTTTTCAATTGAAATTTTCTTTAGTTTAGTTATTTGAAATCCCCTTCTCTCAATTTTAATTGTCAAGAAAAAAAAATAAATCGACTAGTCCCTGTGGATATGAACCTACTCATAACTACATTTCACTTTATATTTATTTGAGTAGAAAATTTTATTTTGCTGGTTTAACACCCAACAAATTTTGGCACCGTTACTGGGGACTGGTGTCAATATTTATTTTCTTTTTTATTTTGTTTAGTTGCTAGTTTATGCATCGTTCTTCTCGAACAGGTGCACTTTAATATGATCCTGAAATAGAGAAGACTGCCTGAAGATTGAAGAAAGAAACTAAGCAGCTAGGTGAACAAACATCCTCATCTCTTGGACTCAAGTTGGTGACAGATCTTGTCGAACTTTCTAGTGACTTAGAAGAAGAAATCATCATGGCCAACGAAAGAGCTTTGAGAGAATTGGCTATACCGAATTTAAATCAACAACTTCTGTACATTGAATACCCTACTTTAGATGTAGCTTTTGAATTGAAATATGACCTTATTCACTTACTTTCTTCTTTTCATGGTTTGCCAAGTGAAGATTCTCATAAGCACCTTAAACAGTTTCATGTGGTGTATTCTACTATGAAGCCCTAAAGAGTTAATGAGGAACGAATTAAATTAAGAGCCTTCTCATTTTTTTTAGCTGATAAAACTAAAGATTGGCTCTATTATTTACCCTCTGGATCAATCACCACATGAAATGAGATGAAGAGGCAGTTCTTTGAGAAATTCTTCCCCACTTCAAGAGCTGTAAATATTCGCAAGAACATATGTGGAATCCGGCAATATAGTTAAAAAACCTTGTACGAGTATCTGGAGAGGTCCAAGCGGTTATCTGCTAGCTGTCCGCACTATCAAATATCGGATCAACTGCTCATCCAATATTTTTCCGAAGGATTGTCTTCCACGATAGGAAGATAATTGACGTTGCCAGTGGAAGCACATTGATGAATAAAACATCCACTAAAACAAGGAACTTAATTTCGGGGATGGCTGCAAATACACAACAATTTGGTAATAGACAATATTTTACCTCCGAAAAAGTCAATGAGGTAAGTATGTCTTCTCTTGATAAAAGTTTAGATGCGCTAACTTCTTTGGTTGAAAAGTTGGCAGTAGAATAATTGCAACAGGCAAAAACTTGTGGGATTCGCTATGCTCTGGGTCATCTAACCGACATGTGCCCCATACTGCAAGATGATCCGAATGAACAAGCAAATACAATTGGTGGATTCCCAGAGTTAGTACAAAGACGGTATAATCCTTATGCAAACACGTATAATTTAGGATGAAAGGATCACCCGAATTTTAACTATGCATCAAGGCCCCAACGGTACCAATAATAACAATTTCAATCTAAGCCATCAATTACATTACCACAGCAACAATCATCTTCCAAGCAGGGTAAATCCCTTGAAGAAATTGTAAATTCGTTAGCTAATGATGCCCAATAATTTCAACAAGAGACTAGTGCTAGCATTTAGAACTTGACGAATCAAGTAAGCTAGATAGCATCTGCCATGAGTCAAATGCAATCTCAAAATTCAAGGAAATTACCTTCATAGTCCGTGGTGAATCCAAAGCAAAATATTAGTGTCATAACCTTGAAAAGTGACAAGGAGTTGAAAGAGCCTAACAAGAGAGCATCTAACAATGAAGTTGAAGAAAAAATAAAAAAAGAGGAAGATGGGGCTCAACCTCGAAGTTTTTAGTAGTTAAAGTCTAAAGAGGACCCTTCAACCATTGTGACACCTTTTTCATTGCTTAGCAGATTTGCTAAGTCAAAGAAGGAGAAGCAAGAAGAAGAAGTCCTTGAGATGTTCTGAAAAGTTGAGTTAAACATTCCATTTCTTAATGCAATTAAACAAATACCTCGTTATGTTAAATTTCTCAAGAAATTGTGCACGAATAAGAGGAAGTTGAAAGGCCATGAAAGCGTTCACATTGGAGAAAATGTGTCAGCAATGCTACAGAAAAAGTTGTCACCTAAGTTCAAGGACCTGGGTATATTTACTATTCCTTATAGAATAGGAAACTTTAGGACTGAAAAAACTATATTGGATTGAAGTGCTTCTATAAATGTTAGGCTTTGTTTAATTTATGATTCATTGAATTTAGGGCCATTAAAAGAAATGGGTGTAACAATCTAATTTGCTGATATATCAAATGCATATATTGATGGAGTCCTAAAGGATGTTTTAGTTCAAGTAGATAGTTTGGTCTTTCCTACAGATTTTTATGTTCTTAATATGGATGAAGAAAATTCTTCTAATTCAACTCTAATTTTATTAAAAAGGCCATTTTTGAAAACTTTTGTGACAAAAATTGATGTGTTTACGGGAACTTTAAGATCGAAATTTGATGGTGATATTATAAAATTTAATATTGATGATGCCATTAAATTTCCTATAATTGTCATTTAGTTTTTGCTCTAGATGTAGTTGATTCTTTAACGTAGCAAAACTTTGAGTTAAATAATGAAAATGTGTTGAAGGTTGCTACTACACATAGCCTTGATCGTGAGAACGTCCAAGGGATGCAAGGGAAGTTTGATTTTCCTGTGGAATTGCAAGAAACTATTGTTAATTTAGATTCACTTCAACCAAGAAGGGTTGATGTGTCTAATATTGTTTTACTCTTGTCTCACTGAAAGCTCTTGCCATTTATGACCCAGGTTCCACAGGTTGAATCAAATCCACTGGCCAAGCATTTGAAGTATGTATTCTTAACAGAATAAAGAAAGTTGCAATTACAAAAGCTAGAAGACATTCAGAATAAGGCTTATAAGAACTCGCAAATTTACAAAGAAAAGACCAAGGCTTTTCATGATGAAATGGTCTCAAGGAAGAAGTTCTCAGTGGGACAAAAAGTTCTTCTTTTCCACTCTCGATTAAAGCTATTTCTAAGTAAGTTGTGTTCTCGTTGACTTGGACCATTTATAATTATTGATTTTTTTCCTCATAATGCAGTTGAAATTCGAAACCCCCACACTGAAAAAATCTTTAAAGTGAATGGTCATCACCTTAAACCATTCTATGAGGGATTTCAAGCTTTTAATGTGGAAGAGTTAGCTCTTGAACATCCCAATTATGTTGATTGAAGAGTGGTTATGTCTAGTCAAAGACGTTAAAGAAAGGCATTATTAGGAAACAACCCAATTTCTTTATTTATTTGGTTATTTTTATTGTTTTTAGTTATTTTAAGTTTAAGTATAAAAGTTTGATTTTTTTTGTTTTTGGTAAAAGATTTTTTCCTTTAAGGTTTGCCCACGCCTTGTGGTTGCATCTCTTAAAGAGAAATTAAGTGAAAAAGTTAAAAGATTTCATCTGTTAAGGCATGGTCAGGTCTTGTGCATAACATGTAAAGAGTTTGACGATTGAAAATTCCAAAAGACTCTTCCCTTTTAGGCGTGCCCACACCTTAAAATCAAACCTAAAGTATTGGTTGACGTGAAGAGGGCGGAAGACTTAGTTTAATAAGACATTACCACATTGTAGGAAGATCAATCTTCTGTTTGTTTGTTAGTTTGTCTAATTCTTCAAAAAAAAGGAGGAGAGGGGGTCCTTAATATTGAAATCTAATTTTTTTGCCCTACCTTCTTTCTTTTTCTTTCTTTTAACTTTCTCTTCTTCTCTTCTTCTTTCTCTTCTCTACTACCGATGCCTTCTTCTTTCTCATCCACCACCAACGACTCACTGTCCCTTATCTCTCTCTTGTTCTATTTCTCTGTCTTTTGCTAGCTCCTTAATTTCTCTCCCTCTTAGCCGAATCACTCACGTCTCCTTGTCAATCTCTTTACCATCTTTTTCTTTCTTCTCCTTTTCCTCTTTCTTTCTCACCGACACAAAGCCACCCACTATCTTTCCCTCTTGCTTAGTTGTCCTTTCCACTCACTTCCTTTGTCTCATCACTCACACATGAGTACCACCATATCCTCTTGGTCGGACCCCCATCAACAGCCACACACAATCACACTACAAGCAACATCCTAGTTTCTTGTACCATCATATACCAACAATTATTTGATAACTTTTCCTATTTTCAGTAAGGTTTTCTCAATACTTTACACTATGATTAATTAGGTTTCTTTGTTATTTTTTTGATTGGGTTATTGAGCAATTGCTAGTTATTGATTTCATTGGTTACAAATCATATGTAAATTGATATTTTGTTGAGAGTTTATTGGTATGTAATGATCAATGCCCAATTACAATTTTGTTAGGTATAATTAAGTAGCTGATGGACTGTTGATTATAATATTTTTGTAAGGCAATTGATTAATTCAGTTCTTAATCGTTTCTTTATAATGTTGCTAGTTCAGTTGTTGTTAATTGTTGCAATTGTTGGATAATTTAGTGAATTCAAGTTTGGATCATTTTTCCATGCAACAGGGTCAGCAAGCTTTATACCTTCATTCCTCAGCTCTTAGCTTCTATTTAGAGGAGTTCCCGCTTTAATTCTTTCATTATCTTTTACATTGGGGACAATGTAGCAAATAAGTGTGGGGGAGTGGGTATTGTCTGGTTTACTTCACTTGATTTCTTCTAGTTTGGATAATTTGGCTAAAGTTAAGTCTTTCCTTTGTTTTTTGTTATGTTTTTGTTGAAGATTTTTGTTACATAGTCAAGATTTCAAGTATGCTTAGCATGAATTTTACTATTTAAGTATTTAACCTTCCTTGACAGTTGAGTTAAATGACAAATGTGCAAGATTGGACTTGTTTAACCCTTGTTGAGAGCCTTGAGCCTTAAGAGCAATTTATTCATTTTTGCTCTATTTTTTTGATTGGGTGATTTTTATAAATGGTTTGAATATTCTAAAACTTGCACTGTTATGCATATCGAGACAAAATTTTGGACTTGATGCATTAAAATGATAAGGACACTTAGGCTTAAACCTTTGTGACTATCGTAAAAACATGCCTTGATTTTAGTACCATTAGTGAGACCTTTTGAGCCTTGACTTTTCTTTGTTTATTAGCCACGTAATTTAGCCAAAAGCCTATTTATTTAAGCTTTCTCTTTGAATCAAGTATCGAAGGAGTGTCTTAATTTTATTGCATGAAAAAGATTTAGAATTCTTATTTCAAGGTATTTATCAAAAGAAGCAAGTATTAGCAAGTGTAAATGTTTCAAGTTCAATTTTGTTTATTTTACAAGAAAAGAAAAAAGAAAATGTTCAAAAAAAGAGAAAAGCAGAAAAAAAAGCAAAAAAAAATGAAAAAGTGAAATAAATACAAAAATATATGTAAATTGTGATGTATATGTGTGTTATGTTGTGATAGTTGGGCAAAGCCCAAGATGTAATTGTACTTGTCTAGTAAGTTTAAATTGTACTAGACACTAAACAATAGGGTTACATGGAGATAACAATTGTGTTCATGTAATGATTTTGTGAGATTTTCTTTGATACCTTTCACCTTTCCCTGTTATCATGCCTTTATCCCAAACCCCATTACAACCATTATGAAGACCCTTTGATTTTTGTATTGAGTTCTTTATTAAGTGGTGAAGAGTTAATGTGCAAGCATATGGTAATACCTTTTTATTGGATTGATGTGTGCTTAAATGATACCTTATCTCATTGTTCTTTGAGGGTTGAGTGACTATATTAAAAATCTTAGTCTCATTGTTCTTTGAGGGTTGAGTGACTATATTGAAAATCTTAGTGAAGATGTTGAATCTTGTGCATTTGGATTTTGATAAAATAGTTGAGAAATGTGGTATTTTTTCTAGTTGTTCTGTTATTAGCATTTGGTATCTTGACTGTATTTTTGGGTTGTTAGAATGCTTGAGGGCAAGCATTGTCTTGGTAGGGGGAATTTGACAGAAAGCTAAAATGTCATGTAAATTGTATTTAATTTTTCCCTATTTTGGTCAAAAATGGTGTTTAATCTTTCCATTTATTCACTTCTTGGTGTTTGGCCTTTTTTGTAAGAATTTGTGGAGAAATACTCTAATTTTCTCAAAATTCCAAATGACTTGAAGTGATAAAGTGTGACCACGGTTTAACCAGATTGAGGTGTAGAGTTGTGAAACTGTAATTTGGGAGAAGAAGATTTCTAGTTTCCTAAATTTGATGTGAACTTCATTGGAAAGAATCCTTATTGGTGGGAATTGGAATTTAAAAGGAAAAGGAATCTTCCCTAAGTGTTGAAACAAAAAGGGGAAAAAGTTGACTTTGAAAAGGAAGAAAGAAACGTGAAGAACAAAAAAGGAAAAAAAAAAAGAAATCTGCATCTTGGAACACAACCTTTAATTTTTAGCTTTAGAGCTCTCTAGTTTGAGTTTTCTCTCTTTTCTCTTTAGAACAAAAATTCTTGTTAATTGCTTTTGGGATTTGAAGCCATGATTTGTGGCTAAATTTTTCATTCTATTTGAACGATAATCGAAAACTCTGGTTCAATTTACTACTATGAGATCTAATTATTTTTAATTATTTTCTGTGTTTATGAGTATTTTTCTATTGTTTGTTTAATTCCAAAGTGATTGTGCTCATTCTTGTGTGATGGTTTTGTCAGTTAAATAACTTGCCACTATTTAATTGTCGGATAATCTATAACCATCGAATATGTCAAATTTGTAATTATTTGATATTTTTAGTATTAGTGGCAAGTGATTAATTCAATTGTAATAGAGATTTTTGGATTATATCACATGAATAAATAATTTAATTTGAACAAAGCCTCTTAGGTATTTGCTGGTAAGAATTGGTAGCTTTTCTACTTTTTAAAGTTGTTGAATGATTGAATCCTAAAGTCTTATCTAGGGTTATCTTTTGATGAGGGAAGTAACTAACGGTCTTACCTTGGTTACCGACATAATAAGGAAAGGTAAGTTGTTAGAAGTTGTTAACAATTACAACCAATTTATTCGTGAATATAGAGATTTATTTTTACATCAATGATCAGTTCAATTGAACCATAGTTGAAAATATTACTTTGACTAGAGCTTAGGTACTATTTGATTTCGTTTAAATTTACTTTGCATTATTGAATTCTTTCAATTGAAATTTTCTTTAGTTTAGTCATTTCAAAATCCCCTCTCTTAATTTTAGTTGTTAAGGAAAAGAGAAAATAAATCGAGTAATCCCTGTGAATACGACCCTACTCATTACTACATTTCACTTTATATTTATTTGAGTAGGAAATTTTATTTTGCTAGTTTGATGCCCAACAAAAGTATATCACTTTAAAATGAGGGGTTAAAAGAATACAATATTTGAAAGTTAAGGATTGTTTTTGCAACCATTTATCCCAAAACAAAAAAAAAAAAAAAAAGAAAGAGGGTATTTAAGCCTCAAACCCAAAAAAAAAAAAAAAAAAAGAACAACAAAATGAGGAAGATTGTTGTTTATGGCAGATCCACAGTTCATTTGAAAACTAGGACTTCCTAATTACTAAATTGACCTCGTCTCGTCGGTTTTTTTCTTTTTTGTTTTTTAAATAACCCAAAAGGTTAAAGGAGTAGGGGAACGGGAAACCTAAGGTAGAACCTACTAACTCACTCCATCCAAGCAATTGCTGATTGGAGGAGAAGTTAATGGACCTTAAGTACACACTAAGCTCATTATCTTTGCCCGATGTGAGACTTTTTGTTTCTTTTTGAAAATAACCCAAAGGGTTAAGGGAGTAGGGGAATGGGAAACCTAAGGTACCTCGTCCATTCTTAAATATAACTTAAAATACATCTAGTAATTCTGATGCTCATTTCGAATAAAAATTAAGAACAAAATAAGTTTTGATACTTGTGAAGAAAATTAAAATAACAAGTTTCTATTTACTATGTGATTTTTTTAATTCCACACCCGGTTCGCCAGAATCGATGAACCAATAATGCATACTTACATTCAATCTTCAGAATATTCACCTAATCACAAGCCATTATACAAGTTCTTGGAAATATCCAGTTCTTGGAGATATCTGGAACATAAATTTAGGTAATTATACAAGTACATTTTTTCTGCACGTGATACAAGCGCTTAAAAACTATGGTCCATATAGACTTTCTTACAATCTGTTCCACAAGTTCTTGAGGAGATTTGTAACTATAAATTTAAAAGATTATATATGTACCCTTTTTCTGCGCTTGATACAAATATTTAAAGCATGATCTAAAGAGTATATATGTAGGGTCTACGTAAGAATTTTTTTTTAATCAGGATATGCAGGAGCTTACCTTTACTGCGTGATGTTGTAGGAACAGCAGGTGGCGGTACTACACTACTGTTGTAGAAACGATAGAGCTCATACCTGAGGGTGCAGCTGGGAAATACTCTCCTACCTCCCTGACGGTTACTGCACGCATCTTGAAGTTGTGAGAGAGCATTCTTAAGGCAAGTATCACAATCCAAAGTGGTAAGATCAGGTACGCATTGTGCCAGGACATGTAAACTCTGGCGAGGCAAAAAATTGGCTTCACCAACAGCAAACTTTTTCCCTGAACGATCACTTGCAGCCTGGTTCCTAGTCCTGTCCATCAAATTGAGCAATAACTGGTTGAGCGCTGGATCAGTTGGACCCTGAACATTACACAGCGTTGTTCCCATAAAGGCCATATCCCTTCCAGAAAAAATGTTCTGATTCGAGTACCTTAACAGACACTCTTCGTACCAAACCATCGCATCCTTTTGATTGGGGCACAACTGAACAATTTTTTCCAAAGCAGCGTCCACACAGTGTTTACAAACATCAGCGCTAAGGTCACCACGACAGAGAAATAGACCATAGATTGTGTTAGAGGAGCCATTTCTGTCAACAACTGTGGAATTATAGAAGCCGGTGCTCCTAGAAGAATTTGAAGATAGAGTAGAAAGGAGGAAATTCAGATTGGTTCTGTATGGGCTGTTGGTAGGACTATAGGTAACAGTTTTGCAGTTGAATCCAAAAAATTGCAAGCTATTTACTCTCCTGATGAAGCAAATCAGGAAGCAGAACATGCAAGATAAAAATACTGGATTTCTGGATATGATTTCAAAAGAAGGCATAATGGTAAGATTAAGTGATTATGTACTGCTGTTAATGATATTAATATTGATTAGATTTGGAAACGGGTGGTTAGCGAAGCATTATGCGATGCTAGAGAAAGACGACTTCCAATTCCATGAGTATGTGGAATTGAATAGACTATGTTTGTTTCTTCTAGTAATGGGTACAAGGAAACCTCCTATTAACAAATAGATAAGAATTGTCAAAAGTTGATTTTTCATAAGAGAAAAATGTGAGTAGGAGAATTATAAATCATTGTGAATGCAAGAGAAAAATCTCTAAATTACTGTATTCCGGAAAACAAATATGCAGGAAGTGCCACCACTTCGGCTGCCCATTTTGTAGACGAGTAGAAAGAAACAAGGGAAATCAATGCACAACGCTACTCACGGCAGCGAAGATGATGCTACAAGTTTAGCTTTGTGTTGAATCATGCTTGTAAAGGAAGTTTGCGAAATAAGTATTTATATTAATTTTTTATTTTTATTTTTGAATAAGTTGTATTAGAAAAAGATTATTGTAATATTGGACCCATTGGCTAAAAGATCTTTCCCCTTACAACAGCTTAAAATTAGATGAACAAAGTAAATAACTACTGCACGATCTTTTTTTTCAAATGTTCTATTAAAGACGACCTTAGAACTAATGCTAGGACTTATAATTCACCTCTTGATTTTATTGAAACAGTAAGCTATTACACCTCTTCAATAAAAGAATATATTAATATTAATCACCCAACAATTACTGCTTAATCAGTTTTGAGAACCCAAATGTAAACGTGAAGGGAAGGAAAAAAAAAAAAGCTTATCTTTTTGCAGAATTATAGAATAGGCACTAAAACTTTCCAAGTAAATGCGAGGAAATTCTTTGCATTTGTATGTAAAATTTCCCAAAAAAAAAAAATCAGAAAAAGGTGAGGAGTTATTTTATAGTGACTAATGGTTGATTACCGGGAATAAAAATGAGAACTCAAAGGTGACACAAAAAATAACGCATGGTTGCCCCATTACAGGAAGATAAATGTCTGTCTCACTAAGGACTTTCATGGTTTACTGTATTTAGGGACAACGCTTCAGAAACTTTTGTAAATTATAATACAAAGAAACGAAGAAAATCGAGGTAGACAAACCGTCAGATAAGGAAGATTATGGTAACCTTTTTTTTATTTGATGAAGGAAGATCATGGTAACCTGCTTGGTCCATTTTTTAACCCAAAGTCAATTATCTTCGAGAGACAACGTCCAAAGTGATATGCATTCTGTTGACGACACTGTGTCACCAGGTGTCTTGGACTTTTAGGCCTTGTATTCCCATTTGAATTGGACTCTGGGCTAAGAACACGGAGAAATTGCTTAAACTATGATGATTTTCAAATTTGTTCTGTATATAGAATTGTTTTGTGCCGTGATTCCGACAATGTGATTATTGCATATCATTTTTAATCATTTTTGTGGAAGAGCGGCACCACATGTGGGGTGCTGAAATTTATGCAGTAATATCGCTTAAGAAGAATGCGATGTCTCCTGGACATGGCATCCTTCTTATGCGACGTTAGTGTTGCTTTTGTTTTTTTTTTTTTTGCCCTGGGGTTTTGGCATTTGATTTTTGGGAATTGGGTCCTGTATTATTCTTTTTACCAACTCTAATTTTTAGTTATTTACCTAATTATCTAAATTTGTAAAGCACATATCAACTTATTTTGCCTAATTATTTATAATTGTTAATTATTACTAATTATTCACATTTCCATTATTATTTTCTAAATTCTTAAATTTACATATTTTTTGAGCAACAAATGCAACCAATACATCACAATAAACCTATATAATAAGAAATATTTATTTTATTAATCATACTATGTAATATTTTATTCCTTTTTTTTGTTATTTGCTTTATTATATAAGTTACATACTATTTTGAACAAGGAAATAATCAACTAGACACAATACAATAATCTTAAAAAATAATTAATTATTTTTCTAATTATTTCTGATCAATAATTATTTTTATATTTTTTTCCTACTCTCATAAATGATTTCATTCATTTTTTGTAATTATTTTTCCTTTTTTATTCATTTTCCTAATTATATACATTACATTTTTTTGCCAAAAATTTATCACTACTACTTAATAAAACTATAATGGAAGTAATTATATTTTTTCCTGGTTATTCCAAATTATTTATTATTTTGATAATTGTTTCTCTTCCTTAGATATTTTTGTAATTATCTAGTGAACATATTTTGTAAAACAAAAAATAATCATTACAACATAATATGTAATTTTTAGTTATTCCCTTATTTTTCCAACATTTTTTTTATTGTTTCTCTAATTATCTATTTTATAGTGTTTCCCTACTTTTTTTCGTAAATCATTAATTACAATGTACTATGTGATTTTTAATTATTTCCTTGATTCCTACTTCTTAATTATTTCACAAAAAGCAAAAAAGACAAGTATGGAAATTATTAAAAATAGATAATTAATGATTTACAGAAAAAAGAAGGGAAAAACTGTAAAATAGATAATTAAAAAGGACAATAAAAAATGTTGGAAAAAGTGAGGGAATAACTAAAAATTACATATTATGTTGTAATGATTATTTTTTGTTTTACAAAATATGTTCACTAGATAATTACAAAAATATCTAAGAAAGAGAAACAATTATCAAAATAATAAATAATTTTGAATAACTTAGAAAAAATATAATTACTTCCATTAGTTTTATTAAGTAGTAGTGATTAATTTTTGGCAAAAAAATTTAATGTATATAATTAAGAAAATGAATAAAAAAGGAAAAATAGTTATGAAAAAAGAATGAAATCAGTTATGAGAGTAGGAAAAATTAGAAAATAATTATTGATTAGAAATAATTAGAAAAATAAATAATTATTTTTTAAGAATAATTGTATTGTGTTGAGTTGATTATTTTCTTGTTCAAAACAATATGTAATTTATATAATAAAGGAAATAATTAAAAAATTAATAAAATATTACGTATTATGATTAATAAAAACAAATATTTCTTATTATATAGATTTACTATGATGTATTGGTTACATTTTTTGCTCAAAAAATATGTAACTTTAATAATTTAGAAAATAATAATGGAAGTGTGAATAATTAGTCATAATTAACAATTATAAATAATTAGAAAAAATAAGTTAACATGTGTTTTATAAATTTAGCTAATTTAGATAATTAGGTAAACAACAAAAACTATAGTTGGTAAGAAGATAACACCAGGACCCAATTCCCAAAAGTCAAATGCCAGAACCCTAGGGAACCAAAAAAAAAAGCAACAGTGATATTGCTAAGAAGAATGCAATGTCTCTTGGCATTTTTCTTATGCGATATCAATGCATCAATTTCAGCAACACATGTGGTGCAGCTCTTCCACCAAAATGATTAAAAAATGATAAAATCGCATTCAACAAATGCGATAATCACATTTGTCGGAAATACCACACAAAAAAATTCCATGTACAGAACAAATTTGAAAATCATCCTAATTTAAGCATTTTCTCTAACAACACGAGGTAAAATTGCATGTTAGTTTTATGATATGCTTGCTTTTTTGGATGAGAGGTTTTGAGTTTAAATCTCATAATTGTGAAATTGATAATTGACGACTGTCCAAAAAATTAAAAAGTCGTGCCTATTTTCTCCTCAGTTACGATTCAATTATTGAGTCTAATTATTTATTGCTCAAGAATCCGACAACAATACCAATGTGTTATTAACTCAAATGCCTCTTTTGCTAGAAAGAAGATTCTTGTTCATCTTTTCTATTAGAGATGACCTTTGAACCACCACTACTGAAATAGTACGTCGGTACACCATTTCAAGAAAAGAATATATTAATATTAATCATCGAACACAGTTTTGAGAATCCAAATGTAAACGTGAAGGAAAAAAAAAGCTTTATCTTTTTGCAGAATTATAGAATAGACACTAAAACTTTCCAAGTAAATGCAAGGAAATTCTTTGCATTTGTATGTGCAATTTCAAAAAAAAAAGGTCAAAAAAAGTTGAGAAATTATTTGATAGTAACTAATAGTGGATTTTACTCTCCGTAGTTAGTTGTGCGTAATATATAAATAGAAAAAAAAAATTTCATGATTCACGGCACAGCCGTGACATTTGATCCATTTTGAAACTTACTAAAAATACTTTGTTAGTTTTGTAATATATTTAGTTTTTTAATATAACTATAAAAAATCACCTTTACCCTAGGAGATTTGGAGTGAAAGGAAAAGAAGAGGCAAGGGAAAGAAAGGGACATTTTTAGCTAGGATTTCAACAAGCAAATATATATATATATATATATATATATATATATATATATAGTATAAAAGTTTCGATACTCCTAGATACAAGCATCAATTTTTTTGACATTCATTATAATTTAGAAGTTTAGATACACCTAGACACAAGCATCAATTTTGACACATTAATTATAATTTAAAATTTCCAAAATAATTTTAACAATATTCTTCATATCTTCATTCTCAAAAAGTCAATGGGCACGCCATATGGCCTCAATTCCTTTTCACACATTTGCCCAAACAAAGCTAATGCGTAAAATATATACAGATTGGGCCTCTTTGGGCTCCAATAGTACCCTGACCTGTAAGAGGATTTAGGCTTCACAAACTTGATTAGTGGTAGATCATATAGGCATTGTAGGCAATTCTGGGCAGCTTTGGGCCGAAAACCACCAAATAGACTGTTACTAAATTTAAAATTAAGTGACTTTTATTTTCTAATTTTAATTATGAAAAAAACTTCAAAATTCAACTTTTTCCTTTTCTTTTTTTGGAGACATATTTTTTTGCATCCACTGATAAGACATGGTTGTGTGTACTTTGCTAGCCATTGGATGATGCTGACAGCCCGACGATTTAAAAAAAAAAAAAAACTGATGGCAGTATAAGTCTATGACGGCTAATTTCTAGAAATATAGTCAAAAATAAAATTTATCCCCAAAATGGGTGGGATTGAGAATGGTTTCTAAGTTAAGGGTTGCCGCCAACACTGTTGGCGGCAACACAAAAAAATTTGAAGTGCAATTTTTCATAAAGTTAAAAAATAACAAAACGTAAAAAAAAAAGAATGAACAGTTTTGCCACCAATCAAGTTGGCGGCAAAACATAGTTTGCAAATAAAAAAATTGAATTAAAAAGAATTTAATTTTTAAAAATAATTTTTGGTAAAATAGTGTTTAGGGTTAAAATAATTTTCGGTAAAATAGTGTTAGTTCAACACGAATTTGTTTTTTTCGTTTTGGTCAAAATATAAAATTAAAACATAATGGACAAAATATTTCCAAACAAAATTGTTTAATTTTTTTAAATTACAATTTTAAAAATGATAGGCCAAAATTCAAAAATAGTTTTTTAAATTTTGAATAGTGTCACCACCAACTAGGTTGGCATCAACAATTTTTTAAATTTAAGGTTTTAAAGGTTTTTAGGCTTTTTTGGGATAAGGTGTTTGAGATTAGGGTTTCAAATTTTAGGTGTTTTGGGGATATAAGGGTTTAGGATTTATGAAGTAAATAAATTTTTAATTCATTTGAAACAAAATTATGTAATTTAGGGTTTGGGTTACAATTTACAATTTACAATTTAGGGTTTAGGGTCTAGGGTTAAACTTTTGGGGTTTAGGGTTAAGGTTTTCGGATTTTAAGATTTTTTGGATTAAGTGTTTTGGAGATATAAGTTTAGGATTTTAGGTTTAATCCATTTCAAACAAAATTATGTAATTTAGGGTTTAGGATTTACAGTATAATTATAGTAATAAATTGATATGTTTGAGGTTAAAGGTAACTTAAGAAATAAAAACAAAATATGACGACAAAAGATGACAAAAATAAAAAAATAGATAAGATTAATTAAAAAAATACAAATAGGGCTAGTCATAATTCAATTTCAATTATTTTTTTAGACAATTTTTGTATTGCCACTATTTAATTTTTTAATTTTTGACACAATTAATTTGTGGCAATACAAAAAAGAATTGTGTCAAAAATTAAAAAATTAAATAGTGGCAATACAAAAATTGTCTAAAAAAATAATTGAAATTGAATTATGACTAGCCCTATTTGTATTTTTTTAATTAATCTTATCTATTTTTTTATTTTTGTCATCTTTTGTCGTCATATTTTGTTTTTATTTCTTAAGTTACCTTTAACCTCAAACATATCAATTTATTACTATAATTATACCGTAAATCCTAAACCCTAAATTACATAATTTTGTTTGAAATGGATTAAACCTGAAATCCTAAACTTATATCTCCAAAACACCTAATCCAAAAAATCTTAAAATCCGAAAACCTTAACCCTAAACCCCAAAAGTTTAACCCTAGACCCTAAACCCTAAATTGTAAATTGTAAATTGTAACCCAAGCCCTAAATTACATAATTTTGTTTCAAATGAATTAAAAATTTATTTACTTCATAAATCCTAAACCCTTATATCCCCAAAACACCTAAAATTTGAAACCCTAATCTCAAACACCTTATCCCAAAAAAGCCTAAAAACCTTTAAAACCTTAAATTTAAAAAATTGTCGATGCCAACCTAGTTGGTGGTGACACTATTCAAAATTTAAAAAACTATTTTTGAATTTTGGCCTATCGTTTTTAAAATTGTAATTTAAAAAAATTAAACAATTTTGTTTGGAAATATTTTGTCCATTATGTTTTAGTTTTATATTTTGACCAAAACGAAAAAAACAAATTCGTGTTGAACTAACACTATTTTACCAAAAATTATTTTAACCCTAAACACTATTTTACCGAAAATTATTTTTAAAAATTAAATTCTTTTTAATTCAATTTTTTTATTTGCAAACTATGTTTTGCCGCCAAACTGTTCATTCTTTTTTTTTTTTTTTTATAAATTTTGCTTTCATTTGGTAAATTGCAATCCAAGTCCTCAGGACTAGGATTGCAAATAACCGAAATAGTGTTGCCGCCAACCATGTTGGCGGCAACACTATTTCACTTTCTTTTTGTTTTTTTTTTACGTTTGTTGTTTTTTAACTTTATGAAAAATTACACTCCAGTCCTCCAAGGACTGGAGTGCAAATAAAATCAAATTTTTTTGTGTTGCCGCCAACAGTGTTGGGCGGCAACACTGTAAAATTAAAAAAAAAAAAAGAAAAATGACCGGGTCGCCGCCAACAACATTGGCAGCAACCCTTAACCTAGAAACCATTCTCAATCCCACCCATTTTGGAGATAAATTTTATTTTTGGCTATATTTCTAGAAATTAGCCGTCTATGACCGTAATTATGTGCAAGGAAGATATATACAACATAAGATGAAGAAGTCAAATTGAAGTCCCCAGGACAACGAAGCATAAGTATTGTTTTTTTTTTCTTTTTGTGCGAAAATATAGGGAGAGTATCACATTAATAATATTACATGTTATAAAATTGATAGAGGTCTCAACCCAATACTACCATGACATGTTTTTTTTCTGAAGAATATATATATTACAAGTAATAAGTATTGTTTGATTAAGTATACAAGCTAACATAAGTCGATGAGGTGGGCTACAAGTTGGAGTATCACAAGAGAGGTAAGCTAAGAATGATAGCAGTAGTGCAGCGCCTCTGCTTCCCTCCACCTGAACGAATTTTTGTACGAAAGTATTGTATGCTTAATCGGATGTGATCACCTCAACGTTCATGCCAACATCATGTTGCTACAATTTGCCACACAAGATTTTTCAGTCCTAAGATTTTGTGCCAAAAAAAAAAAATTGGTTTATTTCTCTCTATCTGGGTTGTAGTTCAACAGATGATGGATCATTCATAATCCTAGACAATAAATTGGTAGTAGATCGATCAGATTCTAGCCCTTCAGGAATGCTCTTTGACTTCTCATGCTGAGAAATACCTGGAAGCTGAGGAGTTGGAAGGGTAACAGAGTCACCTCTGAGCATGTAAACCACGGACGCCATCATTGGTCTGCTATTAGTATCTTCTTCAACGCATAGCAATCCAACATGGATACACTTGAGCACTTCATTTTCAACACAAGAGTTTCTAATTGTTGGATCCAACAATGCCAATGGCGTACCATTTCGCCATTGCTCCCAAGCCTGTTTCAAATCAATACTAAGTATCAACTTTATCACAGTTATAAACAACAAAATTTAGTAAAATCGGTAATGGTATAAATGATTATTGTTTGTTTATTTTGTGCACATAATTATATGAACTATTGTACCAGCATGACTAGCAATTAGAAAAGTAGTGTTAAATTTTGCACTCACATAGCTTAAAAGATCTCGACCATCTTCTGATTGGTAAAAGTTGTTGTTCTTCTTGCCAGCGATAATTTCCAGAATCACAACTCCGAAACTAAACGCATCTGACTTGACAGAAAATTGGCCACTTGTAGTGTATTCAGGAGCCATTTAACCACCGCAAGTCACACAGTACGGGCAAGATGATTAGTATCATATAACAAATTAAACAATATTTCTGCGTAGCATTTTTAGTAGTATTAGGTTGTTAATCTGCCATTTTAGATTTTGAAATTAAAATCCTACGGATCATGACCTTCATCATGAACTAAGGTCACATATTTTCAGCCTCTGATAATTTAGTGCTATCACTCAGGCTTCTAAGAAGGGATACAGGTTTACAAACTATGACATAAATCATCAATAAAAATTGTATGGAAGCATGGAGAACTTACAATGTCCCAGCAATTCTGTTTGTGTTTCCTTCAAATTCATCGGAGCCACAAATCTTTGCCATACCAAAATCTGCAATCTTCGGATTCATACTTTCATCTAGCAAAATATTGCCAGCTTTAAGATCACGATGAACAATTCTAAAACGAGAATCTTCATGAAGATAAAGAAGTCATTTTGCTATTTCTCCAATGATCTTGTAACGTCTTGACCAATCTAATAATTGTTGTTTTTTTGGGTCTTTAAATTGACAACAAAGGCAATATTCCATATCAATTTTACGAACCACAATATCAATATTTCAGAAGACAAGAGCAAAGATCTAGATCAAAATGTTATTGGCATCATTTAGCTATCAAAAATGAAAAGGTGTCTAGTTTGAAACCAACCAAAGAGGTTGTAGTCAAGGCTTTTATTTGGAACAAATTCATAGACGAGCATCTTTTCTCGTCCTTCCAAGCAAAATCCCAGAAGTCGAACCAGATTCCTGTGCTGAAGCTTGGCAACCACTGCAATTTCATTTTTAAATTCTTCTGCACCTTGCCCTGAGTTTGTAGATAGTTTCTTGACGGCTATCTCTTGTCCATCAGGTAGTGTACCCTGTGGAAATATGGACAGTTGAAATTCAGATATTGGCTAAAAACATCATCATTTACATGCTCGTTTGATGGAATTTGTATTTACACGTACCTTGTATACAGGACCAAATCCACCTTGACCAATTTTGTTATCAACTGAAAAGTTATTTGTGGCTGTTTGAATTGCACTTAAACTATACTGCAAGGTTTCTGGGTCAGTGTTTAAGCCTTCGGCTCCATCTATGCCGAAAACATAAAAATCACTGAATTGTATTATATCGACGCGTAATAAAGGAATTCCGAAAGGAATGAAACCAAAGAAAATTTCTTTTCTTGTAGCACAACATTAATGTAATCTTTACCATCTTCCTCTAGCATTGCGCCTTCATATCTCTTTCTTGATTTTCTTTTTAGAAGAACCACCGTCACGACAAACAACACTAAAGAAAAAGTGATTGAGAGGATAATTCCAATAACTGCTTGCTTTGATATTCGCCTTTTGCCTGAATTAAAAAAGAGCAACAAAATTAAACTGGACAGAAATGGGCTCTCCACCTGTTTAATGAAGGACGACCGAATGTAACATCTCTCTGTTTATTTTTTATTTTTAATTTTTTGACAGAACTAAATCTAATATCATGATCCATTTGATTATTATGCTTCATTCACCACCCAGAAAGAAAAATGGAATAGTTCACAAAAAAGTAGAAATTTAGAAGCTCCTTGTCTTCTCTTGCATGTCAAATTAACCTCAAATGACTTTAGCTTTTTTACAAGGCTAAATTTACTTGCGTAAATTACTAATAACCCCTTGCAAACCCTATGTAGTTTTATAGAATGTGAAAATTGGACAGAATACTTTGTACTAGGCGTGTGTAACCACAAGAAATTCATGCTATCAAATTAAAACTATAAGTGGATTATGCGGTCAAAGCCCATACCACCGAGGGATTATTCGTAATTTACCTAACTTACTTATAGTATTAGGGACGTCGATTATCCCTTCTCTTGGTGTTATGAATATAAATCTGCATTAAATAACTTGATTTTTACCATAATTTGAATTAATTTAATAACCCAAGTTCAGTACTAGTGAAAAATATAGAGGCATTAAGCAACTATCAGCTTGGGCTCTGGGCTTTATCTTTACTACCTCAAAGAGACACATGTTGTAAAACCGGAAGAGCAGGTACTAGAGATGGCAAATGGGCGGGATAGGCCACGGGACTTAATTGAGACTGTGAAATATGGACCAGACCCAAACAGTCTCATATTTGTTATGGGATCAATATGGGCGGGACTAAAATGGGTTAGTCCCATTTTGATCCCGCCCAAATGCCCAGTAAATCCCATTTTATTAAAATTTTTTAAACTATCTTTCCTTATTAATCAATTCCTGTTTTTCTAATATCATTTAATTTAACCTTACTATTTCTTTTTTATATCATTCATATTTTTAGTTTATTAACATCAATAAATTTCCTTTTTTTGTATTATTCTTTTTTAAATCTCATTTTTTAATGTTTTCTAACCTTTCAATTATAAACTACAATTTTTTAATGCTTTATTAACATTTCAATTAAAACTATAATTTTTCGATGATTACATGTAAAGAGAATAAATTGAGAATATACATAGATCTAATTTATTTATCCCTAAAAACATTAATTTGGATGTTATTTTATTAAAACATCTGACACTTAAATTCATCACTTTTGCTCATGTATGTTTTGAATTGATTGGTGAATCTAAATTTCCAAGTGCTATTCTTATGGTTAATAAATTTGGAGTTAAAATGTTGTAAAAAAGAATCAAGTATGAATGGTTAACACTTTGCAAAAAAATTGACCATTTAAAAAAAATTACAATGCTTAAATCAAAGCCTTAATTTGTGTGGCTACAAAAAGACAAAAGTAATTGCAAAACTATTTTGGAGAGTGAAGAATCTAGTAATATGGCTGCTTTTTATAAATTAAATGATAATAAGAAATTTCCTTGTAATTTTGCTACTTAAAATGGCAAATAATACTACAACAATTTTTAGAGTATAATTATGTGACATAAAAAGATGATTTAAAAAATTTTAAAAGTGATTGAAAAACATCTTTAGAGAATATTCTAAAATAATTTTTTTAAAAAAATATCAGTTTAATTAAGGCACTCTACATCTGAAATCTACATAAATTTTTTTTAGTACAAATATGAGTTTAACCTCACAGAATGGATGTCAAGAGGTAAAATTTAACATAATATTTGGATGAGAAATAGATGAATTGAATAGGCTAAAATGAAGAAGACAAAAATGAAAAAAATAAAATTACAACATGCCAATCATTGTATCAAGGATGTTAGAGACCACCACATTCTACCGTCATTAAAAAAAATGTTAAAAGTCAATAAAACAAAGAAAGGATGAAAGATACTTTGTTAATGTAGCTTAAAATGAAAGATTTTTTCAAGAGAGAATATGGAAGAGATAGATTTAATCAAATATAAATTATTCAAAGGTTTTTTTATATTTGGGTATGAGAATCCCAATCAATTCC
The DNA here is from genome assembly GCA_024721245.1 of Mitragyna speciosa. Lineage (NCBI taxonomy): Eukaryota > Viridiplantae > Streptophyta > Magnoliopsida > Gentianales > Rubiaceae > Mitragyna > Mitragyna speciosa. The sequence continues at coordinate 31,473,549 of CM045554.1, forward strand.
CAACCATACCAATATTTTTTTTTTTAATTCAACGATACCCATATTTAAATGGTCATTAATGGGTATAATTTTAAATTAGCCAAATCCCATATTATTGATACCCATTTCGCCCAAATTAAATATGGGCATGGGATCCCAATGGGTCTTGGGACACATTGCCATCCGTACCAAATGACGAAGTGTACTGTTTCCTTTTTGTTCTTTTAACTTTGTAGAAGTAAAGGCTAATGGGTTAGCTGGTCAATTAGCAAAATTTGCTTGTAATCTTTCAAAACCAATATTATGGGAGACAGGTTTCCCTAGTTGGCTTCGTGAAACCTGACATCCAGCTGATGGGCAGTTGCCCAACTGTAATGTTTTGATACATACGTCAATGAAAATACTCTTCTGACTTTTGATAAAAAAAAAAAAAAAAAAAATGGTACCAAATGACGAAGCTGAACTCAGCATTTTAAAAAAGAAAGGGACTGAAAAAAAAAATGTAAGAACCTCAAACATGAGGTACCAAAGTATATCACTTTAAAATGAGGGGTTAAAAGGATACAATGTTCGAAAGTTAAGGATTATTTTTGCGATCTTTCATCCAAAAAAAAAAAAAAAAAAAGAAAGAAGAACACCAAATACTTTTTACAAAATATTCGCAAATAATTGTCCAAAACTTAATCAAAAAGATACATGGAAGGTATTTAAGCCTCCCACACCAAAAAGAAAAAAGAAAAAGAAAATGAGGAAAACCTTTGTTTGGAGCAGATCCACGGGTTTTTTTGAAAACAAGGACTTCCTAATCACTAAATTGACCTCGTCCATTCTTAAAATAACTAAAATACATCCAGTAATTCTGATGCTCATTTCGAATAAAAATTAAGAACAAAATAAGTTTTGATACTTGTGAAGAAAATTAAAATAAAAAGTTTCTTTTTACTATGTGATTTTGTTAATTGTACGCCTGGGTCAGCAAAGTCGATGATTAAATAGATGCATAATTAGATTCAATCTTTGGAATATGCACCTAATCACAAACCATTATACAAGTCCTTGGAAAGATTTGGAACATAAATTTAGGTAATTATACATGTGCATTTTTTCTGTACATGATACAAACACTTAAAACAGTGGTCTATATAGACCTTCTCACAATCTATTCTACAAGTTGTTCAGGAGATCTGTAACTATAAATTTAAATGATTATACATATACGCTTTTTTCTGCACGAGATACAAACATTTAAACATGATCTAGACAGTATATATGTAGGGTATACCTGAGAATTTTTGGAATCAGGACATACAGGAGCTTACCTTTACTGCTTGATGTTGTAGGAACAGGAGGAGGCAGACGAGGCGGCAGAGGATTTGGCGTAGGCCCAGTTGGAGGTGCTACTACACTAGAGTTGTAGAAACGGTAGACCTCATACCTGATGCTGCAGCTGCTAAAAGATATCCAAGCTCCCTGATTTTCAACGCTGAAATCATGAAGATTGGAGATAGCTTTACTAAGGCAAGAATCACAATCCAGAATGGAAAGATCAGGTGTGCATTGTGCCAGGGTATATAATCTATGGAAAGACGAAAAATTGTCTTCTGCAACAGCGAACTTTTTGCTTGAACGATCTTTTGCAGCCTCGTACTTGATCTTGTACATCAAATTCTCCAATAACCCCTTGAATCGTGCTGGCTCAGTTACGTTACTGGGATTATATAGCGTTAATCCGAAATCATTCTCATCCCATCCAGAAAAGATGTACTGATTCGAGTACCTTAACCAACACTCTTCGTACCAAACAATCGCACTTTTTTGACTGGGGCAATCCTGAATAATTCTTCCAGAAGCAGCGTCCACGCACTGTTCACAAACATCAACACTAAGGTCGCCACGACAGAGAAATAGACCATAGATTGTGTTAGAGGGGTCATTTCCGGCAACAACTGTGGAATTATAGTAGCCGTTGCTCCTGGAAGCATTTGAAAAAAGAGTAGAAAAGAGGAAGTTCAAGCTGGTTCTGTATGGGCTGTTGGTAGTGTTAGAACTATAGGTAAAATTTCCGCAGTCAAATCCAATAAAATACAAGCTATTTACTCTCCTGATGAAGCAAATCAGGAAGCAGAACATGCAAGATAAAAATACTGGATTTCTGGATATGTTTTCAAAAGAAGGCATGATGGTAATATTAGTGATTATCTCAGAATATCTAGAATAGTTTGGTATTTTAAACTAGACCATTTGTCGAACTCTGTAGAGTAATACTGCAGTTAATGATATTGATATTGATTAGATTAGGAAACAAGTGGCTAGCGCTGCTTTGTGCTAGAGAAAGACGACTTCCGACGACTTCCAATTCCATGGGTATGTGGAACTGAATACACTAGGTTGCGTATGCATGATTATTTTTAGGGTATTTTTAAAAAAAAATATTACTATAGTTGTTTTAAAGATTTTTCTTGGTAAATATATATATGAGATGAAAAAATAATTAAAAAACGTATATGAAATTTTTAAAAAGCATATTTCTAAAAACAATATAAAACAAACAGAGCCATATTTATTCTAGTAATGGGTGCAAGGAAACTTCCAAGTAACAAATGGATGAGAATTGTCAAAAAAAAAAGTTGATTTTTCATAGGAGAAAGATGTGAGTAGGAGAATTATAAATCATTGTAAATGCAAGAGAAAAATCTCGAAATGATAGTATTCTGTCCATTTTGTACAACGTCATAAAAGTCACGGCCGCGAAGAGAAAACGATAGTGGGTATTAATTTGGGTAGTAATGTGTGAGGATCTGGTCACCAAAACAAATTTTGAATTTGTTATTATTGTCCACATTAGACCATGGAAATTTTAATCCATGGTCACCAATATATTTAATTTGTGATTAGCACATAATTTTACAATTTCATTAAAGAAACAATGGACGAAATTTTGAGGCTGACAAATATTCCGAATTCATTTGGCCGAGGATGATGCTTGATATTTTTTGTGGAATTTGAACAATAAGTGTAGTACTAAGTCACTAGAATAATTTCTATCTGCCTGGACCACATTACTTTTTTCTAATTTTTTAGTATTTGTAAGATATTTAGATATATAGACGGCAGTCTAAGACACGAATAAATGGCGTATGGTTTGCTTCATCTAAGGGGGTGTTTAGTTTAGGGGAATCAAGGAGGGGAATGGGTATCACAAGTAATGATACTCATTGTTGATGTTTGTTAAACAACTATCACTAATCATTCAATGGGAATGATAGTGATTAATTGAGGTGTTAATGATTCCCCCCAAAATACTAGTCTATCAAACCCATTAACCCTTATTATTAAGGGCAAAAACACACCCATTAAAAAATATATATCTTTTGAGTTACCTACTCTCAATACTCTCTCTCTCTCTCTCTCTCTCTCTCTCTCTCTGTTCTTTTGATTTTGAATATTTTTTATTAGTACTTTATAAATTTTTTTACAAAAATTCTTTTTAATAATTTTTTTATAAAAATTCTGTTTAATAATTTTTTTTACATTCAATAATTTTATAAAAAATTGTATTGAAAATCAAAGATATATAATACTCTCTGTTAATATAATAAAAATGACTTTTTTTTAAGATTATCATTTCCATAAAACTCAAATTAGAGCATGACTATATTTAAAATTGAAGAAATCTTTTTAAATTTTTTTCAAATATACAAAATAAGAAATCTAAAAAATATGTATATCATAAATAAAAATTTTAAAATTTTAAAATTTACTTGAAAGTCATTTCAGTATACCAAACAAATATTCTTATAATGATACCCATTCCATTATTAAACCAAACATGTTGAGGGGAATCATCAAAATCCATACTCATAGTAGGGTTAATGATACCCATAGTGATAGTGATTGAGGAATTTGAACCAAACGCCTCCTAAATTTGTTTACATTTTCTGCAGAAGTCTTATCCCTGCCCTTGTTGTTAGTTGTTAAATATTACTGGAAACGATCTCTCCGTTTTTTTCTTTTTTGTGGGGAAGCAAGATGATGCTACAAGTTTAGCTTTGTGTTGAATCATGCCTTGTAAAGGATGTTTGTGAAATAAGTATTTATATTAATTTTTAATTTGTTTTTAGAATAAGATGTATTAGATCAAGATTATTGTAACGTTGGATCCATTGGCCAAAAATCCTTTCCCCTTTCAACAGTTTAAAATTGGATGAGCAAAATAAATAGCTCCTGCACATTCTTTAGTAGATAAATTAGCATGATCAATGGTAAATGAAAGTGTAAAATCCCAATTCTACTCATGAAAACGACATTTAGCGATGGTCCAAAATATTAAGGAGGGATGGTCCGAGAAATTAAAGGCTTGCCTACTTTCTCCTCACTTACAGTCCAATTCTCGTCTAATTATTTATTACTCAAGAATCAAACAACGATAAAAACGCGTTATGAAGTCAAATGCCACTTTTTCTAGAAAGAAAATTCTTGTTCATATGTTCAATACTTTTTTTTTTTTTTTATTGACCTACACTATTACAATGTTCTATTAGAAACCACCTACAACTAGGAGTTATAATTCACTGCTACTAAAATAGTAAGCCATTACACCTCTTCAAGAAAAGAATATATTAATATTAATCATCCAACAATTACTGCTTAGGCAATTTTGAGAACCAAATGTAAACGTGAAGAAAAACCAAAGCTTTATCTTTTTGCAGAATTATAGAATAGGCACTAAAACTTATAAGTAAACGCGAGGAAATTCTTTGCATTTGTATGTGCAATTTTAAAAAAAAAAGGATAAAAAAAAAGTGGAGAAGTTATTTGATAGTAACTAATGGTGGATTACCGTGGATAAAAATAAGAATTCAAAGGTGACACAAAAAATAACACATATAGAATATCTGTCTCACTAAATATTTTCATGGTTTACTGTATTTATGATGAACGCTCAATAAACTTGTTGTTAGGAAATCAACATGCCAATAAAAATTGACGCAGCGGAATTTAAAATTGATTTCGAACCAAGATCATTGATTATCTATACAAAAACGATAACGTACCTTTTGGTGACGTAATTAAACGAATTAACCTGATTAAAGATACGCGATGTCAACCACAGCCGCACACGTGTCCGGCCTCTAAGGTATCCACACGAACACTTTCTTGGGATTCTTATCAGGATTGATCAACACCAAGTGAATATGTTAGATCCACTTGACATGTCCCCAACGTGAAGAAAATTGTACAAAGAAAAACTATTTTTTCTCTCTCAAATTTTCTAACATTATATTGTATGTCATCGTGTCAAATCTTGGTGTTTAAGACTTATTTATAGAGCAATAATTAAGTTATTTTGTCCAACAAGAATTCGGTAATCGGTAACCCTTACCTATTAAGATATCTTACCAAATAAGATATTTAGTAGGTTTTAATTTCCTTCAAAAGGAAATTATTCCACTACTATAATTCCTCTATTTATTAATAAGCCCTTAGGATTAATTATCTCACAAATTAATCCCATAATTATCACATAATTATTTAAATCAATTTAACCCAAGAATTAGTTCTATTGTGTGTGACCATTTAGGTTCCTAATCACTTGGCAATAAATATAAATGATAATCTTAGAATTAATTGGCTTTAGTACAAAACCAACACTTGTAAATTACTTGTAAATTAGAATGCAAAGAAAAGCAGAATGTCGAGGCAGGACAAATCGTCAAATGAGGAAGATTATGGTAACCTGGTTGGTCCATTTTTTAACCTAAGACAATTATCTTAGAGACTCCGTCCACCGTGCCATTCATTCTGTTGACGACAGTGTGTCACGAGGAATCTTGGACTTTTAGGCCTTGTATTCCCATTTTAATTGGACTCTAGGCGAGGTAAAATTGCATGTTAATCTTATGATGTGCTTGCTTTTATTTGTGAGAGGATTTGATTTTAAATCTCATAATTGTGAATTGTAGTGCGCGATGTACATTAGTATTGATTTTACTGTCCATAGTTAGTGATGCATAAAATATTAATAGAAAACAGAAAAAAGAAAATCGTGATCCACGGCAGAGCCGTGAAATTTGGTCCATTTTGAAACTTACTAAAGAAGGGCAGGGGGAAGAAAAATTTTAATTTAAAAGTTTAGACACTCCCAGATACAAGCATCAATTTTTTTTAACAGTCATTATAATTTAGAAGTTTAGATACTCCTAGACACAAACATCAATTTTGTCACATTAATTATAATTTAAAATTTCCAAAATAATTTTAAAAATATTCTTCATATCTTCATTCTCAAAAAGTCAATGGGGACGGTATCCCACCTCGCGTCCGGGAGTAACACGCCGCGTATTATGCACACCTAATACGCAAGTCTCCAAAAATAATCAAAGCAATTCTAAATTATAAACATCATAAATTTTAAAATACTCTAATCATTACAAAAGATCCTCAAAAAAAAAAATGAAATTTAACCTTCATAAAAGTCATCGAATTTTCTTAGCAGAAGTCATAACACTAACATGAAATAAATTACTGTCATTGGCTTAAAGCCATAAACCTACTACCTAATAATCCTCAAAAGATTTTCTTTATTCAGAAGCCAAAACAACCTAGCAATCCATCTTGAAGTAACAGTACCTGCAAAATAGATGACATCACGTAGAATGAGCAACTATCGTGCTCAATAAGCAATTCGACCCCTTTCTTACCAGTTTGGACAGTTATATATATACATATATATAATACATGCATCATTCCATTACACACTATCCATAGCATATCCAAAATATTATTACATAAATATATCAAAATTGTGGCATATCAAACGAAATATAATCCATACATAGATGTTCATACATAAGTAGGTTCAAATTCATCAATGCAAGAACCAATGGTACTAGATATCTTCTCTAACTTTTTTCCAGTTAGGAGGGCCATATAATGTACATACATGTCCTGACTACTCACCGTCAAGGAGGTAGACAAGAACTAATTCTTTATGGTGTACAAAGAATAATCAGAACCAAAACATACATGTCATATATTCACACATCACACACATGCATACGCATAAATAGTCAAGGTGCCACAGTATATGAAGAATTTTCGCATATATCACCTGCCCATTCTAAGTTTTGTATTACAAAATATTCATGAAATCGGCAAATATATACGTATACATACAATTTATACGTATACATACAATAAAATTTTCAAAACATGAGAAAATGTAGGAACTGCTTACCTTAGAATCCAATTCCAACTTCTCTAACTCAAATAATCTCGATCCAAAAGAATATTCATCACTTATTGACAATCGAAAATAAATGTACAACTTCACTTTAACACTCATCTCAGTATAAAATAAATTACTAAGAACTCTTAGACCTAAAGCTACCAATGATCTCAAAACCCAAAGTTATTAATTAAATTAATCATTCTCATTTGATTATGCAATAGAACTAAAATATAAACTAAACTCATAGTCAAGTAAATGGCTTAGGAATTTATCTATCTATATATATATAAAAGCATGAATGACCTTAAGTGATTTAACATTTAACATTTAATGTATTTCTAAAATACCCTTATTTTTTAAGTTATAGTCACATTAAAAAAAGGATACTAATGGAACTACAAAAGTAGGTTGATTAAATCCTAATCTAACTCAATCTTCTTTCAAAAGTCTTAGAAACCTTTTACAAGTATAAATTTAAATTAGATTTTTCAAAATATATATTTATTGTTTAGTATAAAAATTTATATTTTCCTCTTTTATAAAATATTTTTAATTAATCTGTATATAAATTTAAATTTTATGATCTATAAAAAAATTAAAAAAAAAGTATTTTAGCAAAAAAATAAATAGGCAAAAACTGAAAGAGAAATCATTTTTTAAATATTTTTGAAATAAAATTAATTTTATATTTTTAAATTTAACTTTATGGTTTATATTTTAGCACTCAATGTATTTCTTTAAATATCCTTATTTTTTAAGTCTAATCACATTAAGAATGGACATTTACGAAAACATAAAGAGTTAGATTAATAAGGTTCTAATGAATCTCAACAATCACTCAACTGTTTTTCAAGTCTTTTACAATAAATTCAATTTAGACTTAAATTAATAAAAATACAAAAAATTCACAAAATATACAGTAAAAGGAATAAAAGTCCTTCTCACGAATAAAATTGGAAAGGAATCTAATCCAAAACTGGAAAACTGCCTACCTATGCATTAGTTTAAATATCATTACTATAATAATAAAACTTTACATTGTTTAAAGAAATATTATATTTACATATAGTAATAATTATACCATGGCTGATCCAGAAATTTTAAAAGTTATAGGAGTAGGAGCTAGCCCGATATGTAGTGGGTTAAAACATGAAAATTTTTTTTGTTCTTTAGTTAAATTATTTTTATGTTTATTTCAATCATTATTTGCATATAGATGATTAAACTTGACACCTTTTTTCACTTTAAATTCACAAAAAAAAAACTTGTTTTTTTGTTCACAAATAAAAAAGAAAGCAAATTACATCCTAGGAGTATAAAGTTAGATAGAAATAACCACACCCTTGTTAAATCAAAATTAATAGAAAACAAAAGAATGGAATATTTAAAATTTTCCTATCTAATTTTTTATTTTTGATTTAATGGATACTTTCTTGATTAGGTCGGAGCATTTCTTTAATTTGTCTTTCGTATTCAAATAAAAATAATATCTTAATTTTAAATTTTTTATTCAAAATTATTCTCAGTTATTACATAATAAATCAATTAAATTATTAGCTAGAAACAATCGCTCAAATATTATTAAGAATGGACCCTATGTTACCTTACTTTAAAATGCCATAAAAGTACATAGCATCGTGCCAGGAAAAATTAAAAATATTACGTTTAATTCACCAACGCTAACTAGAAAATCATAATGCAAAATTAGTTAATCAAAATTCTAAACTTTTGAATCTCATTAAAATTAAAATTTAAAAGATGTAGTAGTTAGTGTGTAGATTAAATTTAAAATCATAAAGATAAAAATAAAATCATTCTATCATGCATTGATCAACTGAGAATTTATATAAAAAAAAACTTTTCAAAGAAATATAAAATGCCAATCCCATTTTTTAAATTCTAATTTGCACTAAAAATCATTTTAAAAATTTATACACTATTATACCTTAAATTCATTTAACTTTGTTGCATTTCTTTACTATGATTTCATTTATAAAAATTGAAAATAACAACTTTAGTATATTAAATCCAATACAAAAACTAACTATTATTACACTACCTTACAAAAATATTGAAGTAACATCCCATTGACCGAGAGGCTAGGAATTTTTTTTAATTAACCTTGATTGAAAAAATTTGAATAGTAGCTAAACTAAATACAGAAAATGGTCCAGAATGGATGGATTTAGAATTTAGATGAATTACTTGATTACGATATTTATTATTTGACAAATTTTCATATTTTTTGATTTTGTAATCACATTAGTACATTAACATAAAAAATAATATTAGAAACCTAAACACAAAGTGTCCTAGCCAATTACTTTAAAACAAAACATATTATGAAAAATAAATAAGTCAATGTTTCAAGAGACTTAGAATTAAATTTAAGAATATAACTCCCACTATAAAGAGTCATCAAAAATTGAAATTTTAAAAATGTAAAACCTCATTCTTGCAAAAGGGCTGTTATGTATAATAAGGTTTCACGACATGTTTAATCATTAAAACTTCTTTATTTTAGAAATATATGATTTTTTTATTTAATATAGCATGAGATTTTGAATGTGGCATTTTGAATTCGAATCAATTTTTTTTAACAACTCAATCAAGGTAGTTGGACAAATATTTATTATTTTTTAGTGTGAAAGTTAATTAGTGTTTAAACTCTATTTAATATTTAAATGCTTATGTTTTGATAACATACAAAGTAACTAACTAACTAATTATGAAAGGGTTTGATCAAAGAAAAATATGTAATTTAGCTAACGAATGTATTAGGGTACTGGTTAAGTATACTCTCAAGCATTACTTATTCAAAAAATGAAGTTAATTAAAAAAAAGTATCTAAATATAAGAAAGTATCTAAATATAAGGGTGTCATAAATATGAGTTTATGCATTCTAAACGAAAAATTTTGTAGTTTTAAATTTTCATATAACACAAAATCGAGGCATATCTTATTTCTTGGACTTGGAGAGAAAAAGGAAAAACCAAACTAACAGAAAGTGGAGGTGAGAAGTTCAACACATGTAAATGCATTAATTTTTACAATAAATATAAAATACAAGATTTTGCAAGTCTCACGAGGATATAGTTATGAACAAATTTCAAAACTCATCATTCTCATAATATATAATATTTTAATTGAAATTGAAAATTTATATATACTTATTACACAAGTTTGTGAGTTTGGCGAATAACACTTAATGATTCTATTGAGTAATTAATTATGTCAGTGTCTCTGAAAAAGCCAAATAATCAATAATATTAATTCATAAAATAAGAATTCCATAAAATGTATCTATCAATTGCTTAAGATCATTAAAATTAGTCAAATTTAAGAAAATCGTATATTAAAGAGTCCTTCATTATAAATACATTGAAAGTGTATCATTTAAATATTTGAAAGAAAGAATTGGATTATTAGTTTCTTAATATGTGTGTGTGTGTGAAAAAATACAACACAAACTGATATTAATTTTTAAGAACATGGTATATATGGAGATGTAGTTTCTTTTATATAATTATCTTTATTTTGGAAAAAGAAAATAAAACATAACATATATTTTTAAAATATTTAGGTGCACAATTTTTTTATGCTTAAAGCATAGAAGAAAGAGATAAATATTTCCAATTACGTGGAAATAAGATAAAATTTATGATAAAGATAGAATAAAATAGTAACAAAAAAATAACCTAATTAAATAAGATAAGTCATCACAAGATTGCAAATGATATGCAAAATAATAATAATAATAATAATCATAATAATAATTGTACATTTTTATTGCATAATCAATCCAAACAAATGATATAACTTAGTTAACTTATTAATTTTACACAATACTAGCAATATGTTTGTATGCAATAAGCGAGTGCTATTTTTAAAATAATTCATTATCCAAGAGTTAGAATCACTAGACTTCTTTGTGTCTTTACAAAGTTTTTATATTACCAATTTAACATGTAAATTGTCCTTATTTGATATGCTCATATGATAAAGTTGTCATAATTCTTATATACATGTTAGATTTGTTAAAAAAGAAATCATAATAAACCAATTTAAAATGAGTAAAAGTATCAAAAAAGTTCATGTAGGACCTAAAGTGATTTAACAATTAATGTATTTCCTAAAATACCTTTATTTTTTAAATTATAGTCACATTAAAAAAAGGATACTAATGGGACTACAAAAAGTAGATTGATTAAATCCTAATCAAACTCAATCTTTTTTTAAAAGTCTTACAAATCTTTAGCAAGTACAAATTTAAATTAGATTTTTCAAAAATATATATATTGTTTAGTATAAAAATTTTTATTTTCATCTTTTATAAAATATTTTTAATTAATTTGTATATATAAATTTAAATTTCATAATCTAAACAAAAAAGTATTTTAGCAATAAATAAATAAATAAATAGGCAAAACATTGAAAGAGAAATCATTTTTTAAATATTTTGAAATAAAATTTATTTTATATTTTTTAAATTTAACTTTATGTTTGATATTTTAGCACTTAATGTATTTCTTTAAATATCCTTATCTTTTAAGTCTAATCACATTAAGAATGGACATTTACGAAAACATAAAGAGTAAGATTAAAGTCTCATTAAGAAATATTAATTTTGATGCAACTATATTAAAGTCTCATTTGATACTTTATAGATATAATATAAATATGTAAAATTATTAGTCAATTTATCAAAAGCTTGGGATTTCAAGTACAAAATAATAACAAGTTACCTTTTATATGATAACAATTTAAAATTTTCAAAAGATTTCATAATTTCTTTTGCAAGAATATTTTAAAAAAACCATCATTATGCCAAAAACTTTTTTTTGCTATTGGAGACATTCATCTGTTCTATTCAAATTCTTTTTGAAAAGAAAAAAATATGTGAAGCTAAGAAAAATCTAGAGTTCTTGATCAAATATTACTTACGACATACACATCAAAGATTTCAATTAATGAGAATTTGTAGCTTAAATATACGTGTATTGTTCTATCTATAAATATGTTACTAAATATAAATATGCTGTCCAAAAAAAGTTATTTCATACAAGAAAATTTACATAGAATTTTAAAGTTAGAAATAAAATAAAGGAAATGAAATATCCTGCATTAATAGAATTATTCAATTTATTAACCTCTTTTTCTTTAAAGTTATGTATCTGCATTTTGAGTTTTCACAAAATCAAGCAACATTATTTGTTAACAAAACTTATAAACGTGTAGAGCACGTGCCCCATTCCCAGTTACTAATAGACATATAAATTAAACAACTAACCTAAAATATTTAGCACATTTAGAACCCTACAACTTCTCTATTGTGCGCCATAACTATGAACCACTACTTCTCTATGTTAGAACTGGACAAAGACTTAGATTTCCTTATTATTACATAGTCAGTTGACTAAGTACACGCATACTACAAATACAGTTTCCAAGCCATTTTGGTTAATAATCATTTTTTTTTTTCAAGATAGCTATATGGCATGTCCAGAATCTTGGATGGCTTAATTACGAAAAGAGCTTCACAAATCAGACCTAATATTAGATATAAGTCAGTAAGTAGTGTGAGCCTTACAAAACTTTTCTTTTACTAGTTCTTGGATGAATCACGGGGCAACGGAATAATAACAAATTGGTAAATCAATTCCCAATTGATAAGTAAATTCTAAAACCAAATTCTAAAACCAACCAAAACATACGCGGCATCGTTCGTGATGATGCCCGTCAACACCCTCGGTCATTCACGGCCTTTCAAACTTGCGTCAAAGGTCAGTTGCCAATCGGCAAATTTTTGTTCTTTTTTTTTTTTTCTCTCCTTGTAATGGACGTGCAGCCCCTCGCATTCTGATTAACAAATCAGATTATTATAAACAAGGTAAATTCTCTTCCTCAATCCAGTTATCATCGTAATCCACCTTATTCTTCAATACATCAAAATTCAATTCTTCTAAAATCAAAATCAAAATAATACTAAATCCCGATTTCTCTACAAACCCATCAATTATAACTTTAATTCTAAGCACAAAATTAAAACTCGAAATCAATAAATTAAACTCACTTTTTTCGTTGTAGGAATCGTGAGAATAATTTGTAATCCATGGATTTGTAGATTCCCCATTCACTTCTCGTTCTTGCCCTTTGGAGAAAATAGAGAGTTAATTCGTAAACAGAAAAAAAGACACTATTATATATTCTAAACAAAAGGCAAGAATTCTTTTTATTTATTACTATTGTTATAATTAATAAAGTCCCTCATCTTCTCTAAAATTGTAAAACAGCCCCAAATAACTCTTCACAAATTATAATTAAACTCTTGATTGGGGATCGGTATTTCAGACGGCATGGGACCTCATTTCCTTTTCACACATTTGCCCAAACAGAGCTAACACGTAAAATACAGACAGATTGGGCCTCTTTGGGCTCTAATAGTATCCTGACCCGTAATATGTTTAGGCTTCACCAACTTGATCAGTTGTAGATCATATAGACATTGTAGGCAATTCTGGGCAGCTTCGGGCCCAAATCCACCAAATTGACAGTTACTAAATTTAAAATTAAGTGACTTTTATTTTATAATTTTAATTATGAAAAAAGCTTCAAAATTCAACTTTTTCCTTTTCTTTTTTTGGAGACATATTTTTTTGCATCCACTGATAAGACATGGTTGCGTGTAGTTTGCTAGCCATTGGATGATGCTGACAGCCCAACGATAAAATTCTTTGTGTCATCTAACATAAATAATAATAACTGGTAAATAGCGGTAGTTATTATTTCAATTTTTACTTACTAATAATAATAATTATTATTATTATTATTAATAAATAATAGTTAAGAATAATAATTAATAATAATAATTATTATTAATAATTATTATTCTTAACTATTATTTATTAATAATAATAATAATTATTATTATTATTAATAAATAATAGTTAAGAATAATAATTATTAATAATAATTATTATTAAATAATAGTCAACAACAGCAACAACAACAAAAAATATACAAGTAACGATTATAAGTATTGTTTAGTTACATATACAAGCTAACATAAGAGGATCAGTTAGGCTACAAATTGGAGTATAACAAGAGAGATAAGCTAAGAATCAGAGCAGTAATGCAGCGCCACTCCTCTCCTCCATCTGAAAGAATTTTTGGATGAAAGCAATTTATGGTTAATCGAATGTGATCACCCCAATGTTCATATCAACATCATGATGCAACAATTTGCTACCCAAGATAATCCCAGTCCTAGATTTTGTACCAAAAAATTGTTATGTTTCTTTCTCTATCTGGGATGTGGTTCAACAAATGATGAATTATTCATAGATCCAACCAATAATTTGCTATCAGATCGATTGGATTCTAAGTCTTCAGGAATGCTCTTTGATTTCTTGCGCCGAGGAACCACTGGAAGATGAGGAGTTGGAAAGGTAGCTGAGTTATCGCTGAGCATGTAAACCACGGAAGCCATCATCGGTCTTCTATCAGCGTCTTCTTCCACGCATAACAATCCAACATAGATACATTTGAGCACTTCATTGTCGACACAAGAATTTCTAATTGTTGGATCCAACAACGCTAATGGCGTGCCCTTTCTCCATTGTTCCCAAGCCTGTTTCAAATCAATATAAAGCATTAAGTTTACTACAATTATAAAGAGCAAAATTTAGCCAAATTGGTAATGGGATGAATGATTATTGTTTGTTTATCTTGTGAACGTAATTATATAGACTGTTGTACTAACAAGACTAGAAATTATAAAAGTGCTGCTAAAGTTCGCACTCACATAGCTTAAAAGGTCTCGACAATCTTCTGAATGGTAGAAGTTGCTGTTCTTCTTGCCCGCGATAATTTCCAGAATCACAGCTCCAAAACTAAACACGTTTGACAGAAAATTGGCGCTTGTAGTGCATTCAGGAGCCATGTAACCATTGCAAGTCACGCAGTACAAGCAAGATGATTAGCATAGAATAGCAAATTTGGTTTTAGGTTTTGAAAGTTACACTTACATCCCTTATGTTTATATTTTTATAATAAAACAAACTCACTTTAATAATGTATCCCGAAAACACCGGCTGAACATCCTAAAATATCCTTAATTACTTTTAGAAAAGAAAAATAAATCTTAAAAAATTGATTCATTAGTCATAAAAGCATCAAAAGGACTAATACTATGATACCAAATTTTCAGTATCTACAAAAGTTTATTATCTAAAATTTAGTTATCTTACTAATATAAATAAATTTACTTTATCTATCAACATCTTACAAATCAATATATTAGTAAGAATGAGATATCCAATTTATTAAAAAAATGTGTAAATAACTTGGAAGGCCCAATTATATTTTTTATGACTAATTAATTAATTTTTTAAATTTTTTTCTTTTTAGAAGCAATTAAAGATATTTTAAAGTGTTTGAGTGATGTTTTAAAGATATATTATCATGGGTTTGTTTTGTTATAAAAATATAAATACAAGAGATGTAAATATAATTTTCAAAACTTGAGAAGGGTAGGTGTAATTATGACAAACTTTAAAGGAAGTACGTAAAATTATCTCAATAATAATGCCAAATAGATAAGAGAGGCTACAATTACAATGGGACAAATCAGGGTGCTGTCGGGACTACATTTTTCAACATTATATATCCATAAGTTGCGGGGTGAGGTTCTCCGACAATTTTTTTTAGAATTAATTTGATTAGTCATCTTCTAGTACTTGAGAAATAATTATATTTTCAATAGATTTGAGAATGAACTGTCGTGATCCAGATTGCAAGTTAATGGTCCAAATCAAGCCGCGTTATTTGCGGCTAATCTGAGTCGTTTGAACCGTTAATTGAAGGCAGTTTTATTGGACATCCGTCTCGTCCCGTTATTTTTTTTAAGATTATAAACTTGTTTCTGCAGCTATGATAATTTCATTCTAGCGGGTCAGGCTTTCCAACTACAAGAACAGGCAAAAAGAGAACAAATGGAAGGTCAGAAGCAGCAAAGTAAATCAAGAGTCGTCAAGGTGGATTCACTGGAGTCCTGGGATTCTCGTGTTAATCAGGCTACAACTCAAGGCAGCCCACTAAGTATTGTTGTGCCTAATTGAGCTTTAAGCTTGCATAAACGGATTTACTTCTTCATGTTTGCTATTGTACCTTCCTCATTTGTTATGCAAAGAAAACCACCTTGATTTTCACGATTTCTACTGTAATTGGAAAAGGGTTCATCATAAATTAGTGCATGGCAGTACTTGCTTCAATTATTTGGAATAAATCTATATTATCTATTTAAACATTTTTAATTTAAATTGTCTTGTGTTAACAAACATACAAAATATCAGTGAAGTCCTGCTGTTTCAACATTTAGTCAGAATTTATTGTAGTTTCCTCAGTCAATCTAAGCTTGATGATGTCTTGTGATGGCTTTGGCTTTTCTTTTTCTTGGGAGCGGGGTTGTATTGTGTAGATTGTGGCACACTTCACAGCTGCTTGGTGCATGCCGTCAGTGGCAATGAATCCGTTTTTTGAGGAATTGGCTTCATATTTTTCCGGATGTTTTCTTTGTCAGTGTTGATGTGATGAAGTCAAGGTAATACTTGAATTTGATCCCTTTTAAGACACCCCCCCCCCCCCCCTCCTTTCCTTTTTTCTCTCCTCTCTACCTTTTGGCTTAGAGTATACGTGATTGATGAGTGTATTCAAAATTCGAATGCTTTGTACTCCTATTATGAACGGCATCTTATGGCATTCTTTTGATTGTGGTAGTAGACTAGATAAATAGAAAGAAAGGAAGTCGAAAAGATAGACAGAGCATTAGGGACTGGATTGTACAATTGGAAGAAAATTGAGAGTCAGTGTTGGTTCATTCTGCCCAATATGCTGTTCATGTTGTAAACAACAGAAGGCCATGGTGAAACGTGTTAGAAGCTGCAAAATAATTTGGAGCAATTGAAGATAAATAATGACATTCTTTGCATGTCCACTTTGTTTGCTTTCTTTGTTCCTCGGGTTTGGGATATAACTAGCTTATTTTCTTGCCATTTGGTCAAATCACTGTTGTTTACTGGAGGATTATGAGAGGCATATTATCAGATAGTACAATTTTGCTATTAAATATTCACAGAACATCTTTATTAGTCACTCGTGCACCGCAAAGTTGGACAGCTGACCATCAATGTTCATTCATCTATTTGGTTGTAATGGTCCTGCTCGATGAGCCTAGTTTCACATCAACCATTTTCTTAGCTCAAGAAAATCAAGGTAGAATTATAAATGTGTTGATACTGATGGTTCAATTTTGTTCTTTTTTTTTTTTTTTTTTTTTTGTTTTGTTTTTGCTTAGGAGGTGGCATCCAAATATGAAGTAAAAGCCCTGCCAACATTTCTCCTATTGAAGGAAGGAGCTCCGGTTGACAAATTGGTGGGTGCCAATCCCGATGAAATTAGGAAAAGGATAGAGAATCTCGTTCAGTCCTCTCCTGTTATAGCGGCTTAAGGAAACTATCTGTTTTTCTTTGTTTTCATATTATATTATATCTGTAACTGTATATTCGGGTATTGCAGCACCTCCATTGTAGATAACTGTTTGAGTAATGTTTGCGGAATCGTGGGAGATAACAGGCCTGAAATGTGTTTATGAATGACAAACCTTGAGTTGAATTTGTATTTAAAACTTTATTTATCAATTATCACTGTTTGTTATTAAATCAGAAAAATCACAAAACTAGCTCTCTAAATTTGTTATAAGCAACTCTATCTACACATATTGTTAGCATCGCTTCTTTATTCCTGAAAGTTAACTTGAAAAAGACTGCATATTTGCAGCATATATACTCTGCTACAAAGCTTATTTGCTTTGTGTGGTGAACTCATATATGGAAGTTCAGAGTTGCAGAAACAAAGGAGAAAAAGAAGAGGAGAGAAGAGAGAGAGGTTTTAGAGAAATTGAGAGAATTTCTTATTTATCAAGAAAAATGGCTATTCAATGAATGGATTAAACGCCTGTTTTACCTTTTATATTCAATCTTTCCTACAACCCCTAACGTATTTCGATGCTTGAAGGCCCCACCACCGACCGGAAATGGTTTAGAAAGATTCTTCTATATCCATAGTGATCAGTCATGGTGTCCATAGCGTTCCTTGTTTTTTGGCCAAATCCTGATTTGTTTTCGTTTCTCCTGATCGGTTTTGATTCTTTTTCGTGCTTCTCCGCCTGTCACTTTGTTTTCTAACTACCAGACTAGCTAATTGATGATGTAGTCTCAACTAGCGACTCTGCAGACTCATACTAAATCTAGCAACTGGATTAATTAACTGAAAGTAGTTATTCTCAGTACATAAGACAACAATTTGTCCTCCCCCTCTCACTCCCCCAGAAATTAATCGTAGTCCCTAGGATTGGAATGACACTTGCTCAGCAAATTCTGAAAATTAAGCTTGCAACAAAGTCCAGTCTTCCCATGTAGGATCCTCTTCTTCCACATTTTCCATTTGAATCAATACTTAACTAACTGTATACTCAAGTATCTCCTCCACTTCCCTTCGTTCCAAAATCTTGGAAGGAAACACCTTGAGTTCTCCTTCATCAGTGACTGAGGGTGGAAAGGGGAATGTCACAGCGGCTTTGGAAGACTTCTTGTGCAGTGATACATGAAATGTGGACAAATTAGTGATTCTGGGGGAGTTCTATTTTATGGGCGACTGTTCCAATTTTCTTCGGCACTTAATAAGGCCAGTAGAACTTGGAAGTGAACTTCAGATTCCAATTTTGACTTGTCCTTGAATTTAGATCCTTTTTAATCAGTTTAACAGAATTTGCCCCAAACAGACAGATAAATACTTGTCTTGGACAACAGTTAATGAAGAGGTTGAAATTGAACTAAATTTCTTATTTACATTTTTTTTCCTTCAAAAGAGAAATTATGGTAATTTTGTCATTCACTTTTTCTATTTTTTGTTTCGTAGATGTATTTTTGTGCATCCTCTATTAAGACAATATTGCGTGTACTTTACCATCCACTGGATGATGCTGGCAGCCTAACGATAGGGAGGAAAAAATATGATGGCAGTGTAGCAGTAACTCGATGACAAACAGATGAGGAAAAGTCCGTGGAAGACATGCATAATGCAAAGATGGTGAGTCCCATTGAAGTCCCAGACTCCCAAGGACAGTGAAGTGTTATTAAATAGGGTAAATTATATTTTACCCCCTGTAGTTTTCAGACAAATCACATAATTCCTTATGGTTCAAAAAGCTATATGTCACCCTTTTGTGATTTGGATTAAAATATCGAACTAATGAAAATTTCATTTGGTAACGAAACGTAGTAAAATGTCCAAATCACCTCAGTGATTAAATATTTCATCTCTGTGTGTGCATATATATTTTTTCGAAAAATATACACTTTACCTTGTGGTTTTCAAAATGAACCACATAACCCCCTTATGTTTCTAAAAGTTATATATCACCCCATGGTAATTTTAAATACTCGTACAGGATAATTTGGACATTTTACATACGGATCGTTACGGAAAGGAATTTCTATTAGTTTGACACTTTAACCAAAACAACGGGGGGGTGATGTATAGTTTTTAAAACCATAGGAGGGTCATGTGGTTTATTCGAAAACCACAGAAGGATACAATATAATTTGCCCTATTAAATATCATCTCTGCCTTTTTTTATTATTTTTTGCGTGAGTATGTAGAGAAAGAATCACATTAATAATATTACATGTTATAAACTTGGTAGAGGTCTATGCCTAATCCTACCATGACATGAATATTTTTTTTCCCTTAAAAATACATATTACAAGTAATGACTGTTGGTTGCTTAAATACACAAGCTAGCATAAGTCAGATGAGTTGGGCTACAAGTTGGAGTCTAGCAAGAGAGGTATGCTAAGAATCAGATCAGTAGTGCGGCGCCTCTCTTTCCCTCCCCATCCGAATAAATTTTTGTACGAAAAGTATTGTATGCTTAATCGGATATGATCAGCTCAACGTCCATGCCAACATCATGATGCTACAATTTTCCACACAAGGTTTTTCAGTCCTAGATTCTGTGCCAAAAAATGGTTTGTTTCTTTCTATCTGGGTTGTAGTTCAAGAGATGATGGATCATTCATAGACCCAGTGAATAAATTGGTATTAGATTGATTGGATTCTAGCCCTTTAGGAATGCTCTTTGATTTCTTACGCCGAGAAACTCCTGGAAGCTGAGGCGGTGGAAGGGTAACGGAGTTACTACTGAGCATGTAAACCACGGAAGCCATCATAGGTCTTCTATTAGCATCTTCTTCAACGCATAGCAATCCAACATGGATACACTTGAGCACTTCATTTTCAACATAGGAGCTTCTAATTGTTGGATCCAACAACTCCAATGGCGTGCCATTTCTCCATTGTTCCCAGGCCTGTTTCCAATCAATACAAAGTATCAACTTAATCACAATTATAAACAGCAAAATTTAGTCAAATCGGTAATGGTATGAATGATTATTATTTGTTTATTTTGTGCACATAATTATATAGACTATTGTACCAACAGGACTAGCAATTAGAAAAGTAGTGTTAAATTTTGCACTCACATAGCTTAAAAGATCTCGACTATCTTCTAATTGGAAAAAGTTGCTGTTCTTCTGGCCAGTGATAATTTCCAAAATCACAACTCCAAAACTAAACACATCTGATTTGACAGAAAACTGCCCGCTTGTAGTGTATTCAGGAGCCATGTAACCACTGCAAGTCACACAGTACGGGCAGGATGATTAGTATTCTATAACCAATTTAACAATACTTTTGCGTAGCATATTCAGTAGCATTAGATTGTTAATCGGCCATTTAGATTTTGAAATTAAAATCCTGAGGATGATGATCTTAATCATGAACTAAAGTCACATATTTTCAGCCTCTGATATTTTAATTTAGTGCTATCACTAAGGCTTCTAAGAAGAGATACAGGTTTACAAACTATGACATAAATCATCAATAAAGATTGTATGGGAGAATGGAGAACTTACAACGTCCCAGCAATTCTGTTTGTGTTTCCTTCAAATTCATCAGAGCCACAAATCTTTGCCATACCAAAATCTGCAATCTTCGGATTCATACTTTCATCTAGTAAAATATTGCCAGATTTAAGATCGCGATGAACAATTCTAAGACGAGAATCTTCATGAAGATAAAGAAGTCCTCTTGCTATTCCTCCAATGATCTTGTAACGTCTTGACCAGTCCAATAATCGTTGCTTTTCTGTGTCTTTAAAATGACATCAAAGGCAATATTCCATGTCAATTTTATGAACCACAATATCAATATTTCAGAAGACAAGAGCAAAGATCCAGAATCAAAACGTTATTGGCATCATTTGGCTACTAAAAATGAAAAACATTAATGAAAGGTATCCAATTTGAAACTAACCAGAGAGGAAGTAGTCAAGGCTTCTATTTGGAACAAATTCATAGATGAGCATCTTTTCCCGTCCTTCCAAGCAAAATCCCAGAAGTCGAACTAAATTCCTATGCTGAAGCTTGGCAACTACTGCAATTTCATTTTTAAA
The DNA here is from genome assembly GCA_024721245.1 of Mitragyna speciosa. Lineage (NCBI taxonomy): Eukaryota > Viridiplantae > Streptophyta > Magnoliopsida > Gentianales > Rubiaceae > Mitragyna > Mitragyna speciosa. The sequence continues at coordinate 31,495,332 of CM045554.1, forward strand.
TTCTTCTGCACCTTGCCCTGAGTTTGTAGACAGTCTCTTCACAGCTATGTCTTGTCCACCTGGTAGTGTACCCTGTGGAAATATGGACAATTGAAATTCAGATATTGACTAAAAACATTATCATTTATAAGCCTGTTTGATGGATTGTGCATTAACACGTTGGATTGTGCATTTACACGTACCTTGTACACAGGACCAAAGCCACCTTGACCAATTTTGTTAACAACTGAAAAGTTATTTGTGGCTGTTTGAATTGCACTTAAACTATATTGCAAGGATTCTGGGTCGATGTTTAAGCTTTCGGCTCCACCTATACCGAAAACATAAAAGTGACCGAATTTTACTATATCGACGTGTAAGAAAGGAATTTCTAAAGCAAATAAATCAAAGATAATTTTGTTTTCTTGTAGCATTACATCAATGTAATCGTTACCATTTTCCTCTAGCATTGCGGTTTTATATCTCTTTCTTGATCTTCTTTTTAGGAGAACCAAGGTCATGACAAACAGCACCAAAGAGAGAGTGATTGAGAGTACAATACCAATAACTACTTTTTTGGATATTCGCCTTTTGCCTGAATTAAAAAGAGCAACAAAATCAAACCGGATAGAAATGGCCTTGCCACTGTTTAATGAACGACGACCAAATGCAACACCTCTCTGAAATACCCAGGACCTTGGGGGGTATTTTAGTAATTTGACATTTTGAGTGGAAGATGTAAATTACAAAACCAAGAGGGACTTGATTGCAATTGAGATAAACTTGTTTAGCCTAAAAGAATTAGGGCATTTTCTTCTTCCATTGTCTCCCTTCCTTTTCCACTTCTATCTCTCTCTCTCTCTCTCTCTCTCAGAAGAAAGTGAAGAATTCCATTCTCAAGCATAAGCCAAAGTGGAAACTTTGAGACTTTAACCCAACCTCCTAACCAAGGTAATTTCCCCAAATCCTATTTTACTTTTCTTGGGTCCTTGCCTATGCTAGTATTTGGTATAATCATTGGGAGGTTAAGGAAGGTTTTGGGGTTGCTTATTCTATATTGACTATGTGTTATGTTAGTGGTAGTGATACTTAAATTTGATTATGGGTTTGCTATTTTGAATGTGGGTTAATGGGTAATTGAGGTGAATGAATAGATGATGTTCTATGATGTATGCTTGAGCAAGAATTGTGATTTTCTAACCTATTTTACCATGTTTAAGTCAGATTAAGTGTTTGGATTGTGTTTGAGGAAGTTAGGTGAGTGAAATGTTGAGTTATGGGTGTGCAAGTTGTGAGCCGTGGCTTGGTATAGGTCAGCTGCGCTCGTGGCTAGGTTTGGTCACCCGTAGCTGAAGGAAGGCAAGCTTTCTGTTTGTGGCCATGGCACTAGCCACACCGCGACTAGTGAGCCGCGGGTCAAATTAGGGCGCGGCTCGATCACCTTCTACTCATGGCTCAACCTTTGCTGGCAATTAGCGAGTGGCCTTTTGGTGATTCACGAGTGCGAATTAGTAGTTCCCACCTACGGATCATTCTTTCGTTCCCTGATTCGTTCCGTTTTGCATCCTTATTCTAGAGTTAAGTTTCAATTAGGATTTATTGATAGAATTAGTGTATAATTAAGTGTTTGATAATGTGTTTTAGGTGAAAATGGTGATCGTTTCTTTCCTATTATTTGGATTAGCTTGGATAGTGGTAAGTGGTACATGTATCCTTTATAATTGATGAAAATGTATTTGTTAAAATTTTTTTTTGGACACTATTTTATATATGTTGATATGGCATGAGTATGAATACATTAATGATTTGATATGAAGGTGAAAAATGTGGTCAAATATGAATGTACGAATGATTTGTTTGATTGAGCTCTTGTGTAAGATTATATTTGATGAGACTAGTTCCTTAAAATAGAAGGAGGTGAATGATTCTTTGAACCACACAAACCAGTTGATAGTTAGCTGTGAGTCAGACCAACCGGTTAAAAGTTGGTTCTAGACCATGTTATCCTATAAATGTTAACAACTGGATATTTAGAGTCAATTGTGCTTTATTTCTTGAGATCTTTCATACGTGTCTATGATATATAATTTAATATTTGAAATGTTTTGATTGACCACATGCATTTATGTGGTTTATAATTTAAAAGATAATTATTTGGAGTATATCATGTATTTATATGTAATATGCTCAAGCCAATAAAGTGATACATGTGCTACTTACTGGGTGAATTTTTTTCACTCACCCCTTGTTTTATATGTAGGGGAAGATGAGTTCTTAGAGGAGGACTAGAATAACTCTTGGAGCCAATTTCCTTGAAGATATGAAGTAAGGCTAATGGTAGTAGTATAGTTTTATTTTATTTAAGTTATGATATGTTAAGTTAGGATATATTTTGGAACTCTAGTATGTCAAATAGAAGCTTTGATTTGTAATAAAAAATTGAAGGTTATTATTTTGAGACAGGTAATATTTGTGATGAATGTTATATTTAAATGTGTTTTTGGGATGTTTTATTAGATATTTTCACCATTTGAACCTTATAACTTAGCTTGGCCTAGTCACGGCGGTATTATGTCCCGGAGTACAGTGCGTGACACTTTCTGTTTATTTTTTATTTTTTGAAAGAACCAAATATAATATCAAGATCCATTTGATTATTAAATTTCATTCACCATCCAGAAAGAAAAAGGGAATAGTTCATAAAAAAGTAGAAATTTACAAGCTTATTTTCTTATCTTGTATGTCAGTTTAACCTCAAATGAAAAGAAAGCTTTAGCTTTTGAACAAGGCTAAATCTACTTATAGTATTAGGGACATTGATTAGTCCCTTTTCTTGATGTTATGAATATAAATCTTGCTTGAATCTTTACCATAATTTGAATTAATTTAATAACCTAAGTTGAGTCCTTGTAAAAATATACAGGCATTCAACAGCAATCAGCTCAGGCTTAGGGCTTTAACTTTACTACCTAAAGGAGACGCAATGTCCCACAGCCGGAAGAGCCCGTACCAAATAATGCAGTTGAACTCAACATTTTAAAAAGTGAGGGACTTAAAAAAAAAAAAAGAAAGCAAAAGCAAAGAACCTCAAACATGAGGAACCAAAAGTATATCACTTTAAAATCGAGGGGTTAAAGAAATACAATGTTCAAAAGTTACGGATTAGTTTTGCTACTATCTCCCATTTCCCACAGCCCCCACCTCCCAATATATATATATATATATATATATATATATATATATATATATAGACACTTTTTCCAAACTAATTTGTTAATAATTGTCCTAAACATAATCAAAGAGATACTTGGAAATTATTTTAACCCACCCTCGGCACAACCCCCCCCCCCCCCCCCCTCCTCTTCTTTCTCCCTTCCTTTCCCAGCAGACAAAAAAGAAAGAAAGAAAAAGATGCATTATGCAAGTTCTTGGAAATTTTTTGAACACAACTTTAAGTGATTGTGCGTGTATGTTTTTTCTGCACATGATACAAATATTTAAAACTATGGTATGATGCAAACACTCAAGTGATTACACATATACACTTCTTCTGTATGAGATACAAATATTTAAAGCACGGTCTATATAATGTATATGTAAGGTCTACCCAAGAATTTTTCTGTAGGTTTACCTTTATTGCTTGATGTTGCAGGAACGGATGGAGGCAGAGGAGGCTGCTGAGGATTTGGCGTAGGCCCAGATGGAGGTGCTATTGCATTACTACTGTAGAAACGGGAGAGCTCATACCTGATGCTGCAGCTGGGAAAGGCTACCCTAGCTCCCCGACTGTTACCGCTGAAACTTTGGAGAGTTGTGATAGCATTACCAAGACAAGAATCACAATTGGGAGTGGAAAGATCAGGTGTGCATTGTGCCAGGGTATATAATCTCTGGAAAGACGAAAAATTGGCTTCTGCAACAGCAAACTTTTTCGCTGAACTACCGTTTGCAGCCTCGTTCTGAACCTTGGACATCAAATTCTCCAATATCCACTTGAATCGCTCTGGATCAGTAATATTTTGTGTATTATACATCATTGGTCCAATAACTCTCATATCCACTCTAGAAAAGATGTTCTGATTCGAGTACCTTAACAAACACTTGTCGTGCCAGATAATTGCACCCTTTTGATTGGGGCACTCACCAATGATTCTTTCATAAGTAGTCTGCACACAATCTCCACAAACATCAACACTAACGTCACCACGACAGAGAAATAGACCATAAATTGTGTTAGCGGGATCTTTTCTATCAACAATTGTGGAATTATAGAAGCCGTTGCTCTTAGAAGAATTTGAATATAGATCGTCAAAAAGCAAACCCAAGTTGATTCTGTATGGGCTGTCGGCAGTGTTAGGACTATAGGTAACATTTTCACAGTAGGAGTTTATAAAATATAAACTATTTACTCTCCCGCTGAAGCAAATCAGGAAGCAGAACATGCAAGAAAAAAATACTGGATTGCTGGGTATGATTTCAAAAGAAGGCATGATGGTAAAAGTAGTGATTATTTCTGCTGCAAAATATCTAAAATAGTTTGGTACTTATAAGTGGAAGATTATTGAACTTTATAGTGTAGTACTGCCGTTGACGGTATTGATATTTGATTATATTAGGAAACGAGTGGTTAGCGTTGCATTGTGCTACAGAGGATGACTTCCGACGACTCCCAATTCCATAAGTAGAATAGGTGGACTTGAAAAAAGGTTAAGTAGACTGTGTTTTTTTTCTTATTTTCTTTTTTAAGATATGGGTACTAGGAAACATGCAAGTAACAAATAGATAAAAATTGTCAAAAGATGATTTTTCATGAGAGAAAAATAATTGTCAAAAGTTGTTTTTTCATAAGAGAAAAACTGTGAGTAGGAGAATTTTAAATCGTCGTGGATGGAAGATAAAAACCGGGAATGATTGTATACTTGAAAAAAAAAAAAAATGCAGCAAGCGTCACTTCAGCTATCCAACTTATGGACAATTAGAAACAAGGAAAATCGATGTACAACGTCGTAAAAGCCACGGCAGTGAAGAGAGAATGACAGTGGCCGGTTATTAATTTGGGTTGTAATTTGTGAGGATTTGTTCACGCAATTTTTGAATTTATGGTTAAAGTCCATATTAATCATGTAAATTTTAAACCACACATGCTGTATATTTAGTTCGTGACTAGTTTTTTTTTTAACAATTTTATTAAAGGGTTTTTACAAGTTACATTGTAAAAAATCATTAAGGCTGACAATTATTCCGAGTTCATATAGGTGAGGATTGCACTCGATATTTCTTTGGAATTTGATCATTAGTTATTAGTAAGTAATGAGAATAATTAGTATATGTCTAGGCAGTGTTATTTATGCAATAGTATTGTTCCTATTTCTATAGTTTTTGTAAGATATTTAAACCTACATAGGCCAGTGTAATTTTTGGACATGCATAAATGGTGTATATTTAGCTTCATCTTAAATTTTCTACATTTTCTACAGAAGTATTATTCCTGCGTAAGTTGTTAGTCTTAAATATTATTGGAAGTCAATTTTTTTTGGAATAAAGTAATACTATTTGTAAATAAGTTTTTCTATTAGTTTTTAATTGGTTTTTAGAATAAGTTGTATTAGATCAAGATCATTGTAATATTGGACCTATTGGCCAAGGATCCTTTCCCCATTTAACTGCTTAAAATTGGATAGCTCTTGCACAATCTTAAGTAGATAATTGGCATGATCATGCAATGACTAGGATTAAGGATCTTTGAACTGAATTTTCCAACCGAAACTAAGGAAAGTAATTATGGAGAAAATTCCTATTTAATTGATGAAAATTGTCCAAAATATTAAAGAGACTTGCCTACTTTCTCCTCACTTACAGTCCAATTCTCTTGTCTAAAGAATCAGATAATATTCTCAAAAAAAAAAAAAAAAAAGAATCAGATAACGATACAAAGGCGTTACGAACTCAAATGCCACATTTGCTGGAAAGAAAATTCTATTTCAGATGTTCTATTAAAGACGACCTTAGAACTAACACTAAGAGTTATAATTCACCTCTTGATTTTATTGAAATAGTAAGCCATTACAACCTCTTCAAGAAAAGAATATATTAATATTAATCACCCAACAATTACTGCTTAATCAGTTTTGAGAACCCAAATATAAGCGTGAAGGGAACGGGGGCGAAAAAGGCTTTATCGTTTTGCAGAATTATAGAATAGGCACTGAAACTTTCCAAGTAAATGTGGGGAAATTCTTTGCATTTGTATGTAAAATTTCCCAAAAAAGAAAAGAAAATATAAAAAAAGGTGAGGTGTTATTTGATATTGAGTAATGGTTGATTAACGCAAATAAAAATAAGAACTCAATGGTGACACAAAAAATAACGCATGGTTGTCCTTTACAGGAAAATAAATGTCTGTCTCGCTAAGTATTTTCATGGTTTACCGTATTTAGGAAGAAGACTTAATAAACTTTTAAAATAAATTATAATACAAAGAAAAGAAGAAAATCGAGGTAGGACAAACCGTCAAACAAGAAAGACTATGGTACCTGGTTGGTCCATTTTTTAACCAAAGTCAATTATATATCTTCGCGACTACGTCCAACGTGCTATGCATTCTGTTGACGACAGTGTGTCACCAGCTATCTTGGACTGTTAGGCCTTGTATTCCCATTTGAATTGGACTCTAGGCTAAGAAAACAAGGTAAATTGCATGTTAGTTTTATAATATGCTTGCTTTTTTGACTGAGAAGATCTGAGTCTAAATCTCAAAAATGTGGAAATGATAGTTAACAATTGTCCAAAAATTAAAGAGTCATGCCTACTTTCTCCTCACTTAGGGTCCAATTCTTTTGCTTAATTATTTATTGCTCAAGAATCAGACAACAATACAAACGCGTTTATGAACTCAAATGCCACTTTTGCTAGAAAGAAAATTCTTGTTCATCTTTTCTATTAGAGACAACCTTTGAACTAAAACTAGGAGTTATAATTCACCCCTACTGAAATTGTAAGCCATTGCACCTCTTCAAGAAAAGAATATATTATATTAATCATCGAACAATTACTGCTTAATCAGTTTGGAGAACCCAAATGTAAACGTGAAGGGGGGGGGGGGGGGGGGGAAGCTCTATCTTTTTGCAGAATTATAGAATAGGCACGAAAACTTTCCAAGTAAATGCAAGGAAAATCTTTGCATTTGTATGTGCAGCTTTAAAAAAAAAGATCAAAAAAAGTTGAGAAGTTGTTTGATAGTAACTAATATTGGATTTTACCCTCCGTAGTTAGTGGTGCTAAAATATTAATAGAAAATAAGAAAAAATCATGATTCACGGCACAGCCGTGACATTTGGTCCATTTTGAAACTTACTAAAAATACTTTGCTAGTTTTGTAATATAACTATCAAAAATCGCCCTTACCTCTTGGAGGTTTGGAGTGAAAGAAAAAGAAGACACAAGGGGAAGAAAGGGACATTTTTAGCTAGGATTTCAACAAACAAAAAAAAAAAAATTAATTTAAAAGCTTAGATACTCCTAGATACAAGCATTAATTTTTTTTGACAGTCATTATAATTTAGAAGTTTAGATATCCTAGACACAAGCATCAATTTTGTCACATCAAAATTAATGACTTAAGTGCTACCACATAGTTTGAGTGTGAAAATGTTAGTACTTAAGATCTATAAGTTCCTCTTTCAGTCATCAATTGCCTAGATGGTATGAGTTTGTGGGTCCTCCTTAAGTTTCTCCCTTCCCCTTTCCCTTAACGTTTCAAAAAAAAATTAATAACTTAAAATTTCCAAAATAATTTTAACAGTACTCATCATATCTTCATTCTCAAAAGTCAATGGGGACGGCATATGACCTCGTTTCCCTTTCCCGCATTTGCCCAAACAAAGCCAACACGAAAAAAACAGCCAGATTGGGCCTCTTTGGGCCCTAATAGGCTCCTGACCTGTCAGATGTTTAGGCTTCACCAAGTTGATTAGTAGTAGATCATATGAGCATTGTAGGCAATTCTTGGCAGCCTCAAGCCCAAACCCACCAAAGTGATAGTTATAAATTTAAAATTAAATGACTTTTATTTTCTAATTATGAAAAAAGCTTCAAAATTCAACTTTTTTCTTTTCTTTTTTGGATACATATCTTTTTTGCAAATACTAATTAGGCCTGTTAATCGGGCTTTATGAGTCTGGTTTTAAAAAGCTCATACTCAACTCACTTAATTAATCGAGTTATGAGCTTCGGGGCTATGAGTTTCGAGTTTATAAATGTGAAGCTCAGGCTCGGTTCACAAAATATTTAGAGCCTAAATCTATTGAGATATTACTACAATTTAACAGTCCCATAGAAATGATAAGTATACTTTAAGTACTATAAGTAAGCTTAATACAAATGATTTCACATGTTGTACAAATCTATTGTAAGATGTAAAGTATACATTTATTATTAAGAGAAAAGTTAAACTCTATATCCACGCGGAGTAATAACTTAACAAGAAAATCTTGCACTATTCTTTAATTAGAGTTAATAATCATGTTATTATTTATATTATATAACTTTTTTGTTCAAAAGACAATGAAATAGTTTTATGTTTTATGTACAAATTACATACTAAGATTTTTGTTTTATATTATACATACTAAGATTTAATGATATCATTAGTTAATATATTATACATAATTTCATATGATATGTGTGTGTGTGTGTGTGTGCAATTTTATATTTGGATTGGAATATATATATATATATATATATATATATATGTTTTTTGAGTCGAGCTTTATACGAGCTAAGCCTATTGAGGCCCAAGTTCGACTCAAAAATATTTCCGATCTAATATTTAGGCCCAATCTTAGATCGGCCAAATAAAAAATTAGACTCACAGACTTTTTTTGCGAGTCAAATGGACTGGGTTTGGGCTGGCCCAGCCTCATTAACAGTCCTACTAGTGATGTGACATAGTTGCGTGTACTTTGCTAGCCATTGGTGATGTTGACAGCCTAACGATTAAAAAAAAAATTGATGGCAGTATGGCAGTAATTATATGTGCAAGGAAAAACAACTGAGGAAAAGTCAAATGGAAGATATAAGAATTTGACTATAGTACAGAGCTGTCAATAGTTGAATGAGATTAAAAAGAACGAATTCATATGAATTCTTAATTTAAACAAATAGATAGGCTTACATAAGTTGTCAAAATTTTGTTTGTTTTTTACAAACTTGTTCTGTGCAACCTAGAAGTGTCCGATATATATCATCAAATATGGTGAAGTCAAATTGAAGTCCCATGGGCAGTGAACTCTTATTAAATATCATCTCTTTTTTTTTTCTTTTGTGCGAATACATAGGGAAAGAATCACATTAAATATATTACATGTTATAAAATTGGTAGAGGTCTCTACCCAAAGCCACAATGACACGGTGTTTCTCTAAAAAATATATATATTACAAGTAATAACACCTCTTTCCTTAAATGTACACGCTAACATAAGTCGATGAGTTGGAGCATAACAAGAAAGATGTGCTAAGAATCAGAGCATAGTGCAGCGCCTCTCCTTCCCTCCATCTGAACGAATTTTTGTACGAAAGTATTTTATGCCTAATCGAATGTGATCACTTCAATGTTCATGCCAACACCATGATGCTACAACTTGCTATCCCAGATTTTGTGCCCAATAAATTGTTTGATTCTCTCTATCTGGGAGGTAGTTCGAGAGATGATGAATCCTTTGTAGATCCAGTCAATAACCTGGAATCAGATCGATCGGATTCTTGCTCTTCGGGAATGCTCTTTGATCTCTTACGCTGAGAAACTACTGGAAGATGAGGAGTTGGAAGGGTAACAAAGTTACCACTGAGCATGTAAACAACGGAAGTCATCATAGGTCTTCTATTAGCATCTTCTTCAACGCACAGCAATCCAACATGGATACACTTGAGCACTTCAGTTTCAACACAAGAACTTCTAATTGTTGGATCCAACAATGCCAATGGCGTGCCATTTCTCCATTGTTCCCAAGCCTGTTTCAGATCAATACAAAGTATTAACTTTAATACATTACAAACAGCAAAATTCTGTCAAATTAGTAATCGGATGAATCGTTATTTTTTTATTATCTCTTGTGCACATAGTTTTGTTTATTATTGTACCAACAGGACTAGCAATTACAAAAGCGGTGTTAATGTTTGCACTCACATAGCTTAAAAGGTCTCGACAATCTTCGGATTGATAGAAGTTACTGTTCTTCTCCCCGGCAATAATTTCCAGAATCACAACTCCAAAACTAAACACATCTGATTTGACAGAAAACTGACCGCTTGTCGTGTATTCAGGAGCCATGTAACCACTGCAAGTCACACCAGTTTGGGCTTGATGATTAATATTGGATGACAATGACAATACTTTGGTGTAGAATATGCAGTGGTATTAGGTTGTAAATCACAATTTTAGATTTAGAAATTAAAACCCACAGGATCATGATCTTCACCATGAACTAAAGTCACATATTTTCAACCTCTGATATTTAAGCGCTATCTTCCAACTATAAAATAAATCATCAATAAAGACTCTATGGGTGCATGCAGAACTTACAATGTCCCAGCAATTCTGTTTGTGTTTCCTTCAAGTTCATCCACGCCACAAATCCTTGCCATGCCAAAATCTGCAATCTTCGGGTTCATACTTTCATCTAGTAAAATATTGCCAGCTTTAAGATCACGATGAACAATCCTAAAGCGAGAATCCTCATGAAGATAAAGAAGTCCTCTTGCTATTCCTCCAATGATCTTGTAACGTCTTGACCAATCCAATAATTGTTGCTTTTCTGGATCTTTACAATGACATCCAAGATAATATTCCATGTCAATTTTATGAACCACAACATCAAATATTTCAGAAGAGACCAGCAAAGATCTTGATCAAAATGGTACTGGCTCAATTTAGCTATAAAAAAATAAAAAAGATCATTGAAGAGTATCTATTTTGAAACCAACCAAAGAGAAAGTAGTCCAGGCTTTTATTTGGAACAAATTCATAGACGAGTATCTTTTCCCGTCCTTCCAAGCAAAATCCCAGAAGTCGAACTAGATTCCTGTGTTGAAGCTTGGCAACCACTGCAATTTCATTTTTAAATTCTTCTGCACCTTGCCCTGAGTTCGTAGATAGTCTCTTCACAGCTATGCCTTGTCCATCCGATAGTGCACCCTATGGAAATATGGATGGTAGAAATTCAGATATTGACTAAATACATCATCTTTTATACATCTATTTGAGGGAATGTGTACCAGCAACTACCTTGTACACAGGACCAAATCCACCTTGGCCAATTTTGTTGTCAACTGAAAAGTTATTTGTGGCCGTTTGAATTGCACTTAAACTATACCGCAAGGATTCTGGGTCGATGTTTAAGCTTTCAGCTCCATCTGTGCCAAAAACATGAAAATGACTGAATTTTATGACATCAAAGGAATTTCTAAGGCAGAGAAATCAAAGATAATCTTGTTTTCTTGTAGCTCAGCATCAATGTAATCTTTACCATTTTCCTCTAGCATTTCGGCTTCATATCTCTTTCTTGATCTTCTTTTAAGGAGAACCAAGGTCACGACAAACAGCACCAAAGCAAAAGTGACTGAGAGAACAATTGCAATAACTGCTTGTTTTGATATTCGCCTTTTGCCTGAATAAAAAAAGAGCAACAAAATTTAACTAGACAGAAATGGCCTCGCCACCTATTTAATGGAGGACGACCAAATGCAACATCTCTCTGTTTTTTAATTTTTTATTTTTTGAACGAACCAAATCTAATAAGAAGATCCATTTGATTACTTAGTTTCGTTCACCATCCAGAAAGAAAAGGGGATAGTACCTAAAAAGTACATACAAGACACAACCTCATTTTCTTCTCTTATATGTGTCAAATTAACCTTAAATGAAAAGAAACCTTTAGTTTTTGAACAAAGCTATATCTACTTGCAGAGGGACATCTCGATTCTTTTCTTAATGTTACGAGTATAAATCTGCAGAAATAACTTGACCTTTACCATAATTTGAATTAAATTTAATAACCTAAGTTGAGTATTACTACTAGTAAAAGTACAAAGGCATTCTACAGCAATCAGCTCAGGCTCTGTGCTTTGCCTTTACTACCTGAAGGAGACGCAATGCTGTAAAACCAGAAGAACTCGTACCTAATGACGCACCGGAACTCAGCGTTTTAAATAGCAAGGGACTTAAAAAAACCCAAAACCCAAAAAACACAAAGAAAAACAAAAACACCCAAAAAGACAAACGACAAATTCAACAACCACCAAAAACACCCAAAAATAAAAAAATGAGGAGGAAAAGAAGAAGCTCGTTCAAAGGTGAGAGGCACACCGCCCTCCCCCACCCCCGGCCAAAAAACAAAAAAAAACTAAAAATCCAAAAAACACAAAACAAAAACAAAAACACCCAAAAAGACAAACCACAAATACAATAATTACCAAAAACATCAAAAAGAAGAAGAAGAATAATAAATATTTTTTTTTTCAAAATATTTGTAAACAATTGTCCCAAACTTAATCAAAGAGATAATTGGAAAGTATTTTACATGCCTACTCCCCTCCCCTCTCCCCCCGGAAAAAATCCTCAAAAAAAAAAAGAAAGAAAAAGAAAATGAGGAAAACCATTGTTTATAACTAAAAATATATCTAGGAGCCCTTGTGCTCATTCAGAATAAAAATTAGAGCAAATTCTCTTGGGCATTACTAAAGCTGAGTTTTGGCCACTTAACAACAACAGATTGGTTTTGATTGCTCAACTCTTAAAAATATATACAATAGACTATTCCATCAGATGTAGTCATTAAAAAACGTTACGGACAAGCAGTTTAGGAATCACCTAGAAAATACACCAAAAATCGATTCAAAAAGCTGCAAGCAAGCTGCCAAAAAGCTATGAATCGAGATGGAAGAAATCCAATATTGCTCGAAGGAAGACGGAGCAAGATCCATGCAAAAAACTCCACAATCCACCACCTCCAGCCTCCCAGGAACAACCTCTCAACCACCAAGCCCCACAATACCACAGCCCACCCACCAAAACCACGATCATGCACCAGTAACCACCTTCAACTAGCTCCACTACCAATCAACAACCGAACCGTCCACCAACCAGAACCGAACCACCCACTCACCACAAACTAGCCACCTCCAACCGACTAGCAACCACCACCATCCTCATCCAATCTTTGACAGCCACAAACACCACCATTTTATCTCTACTGCCACCAGGAAGCCTCTCTTGTCTGCCCAGCACCACTAGCTACAGCAAGCCACACCATCAGCCCAACCACCCGACAATCGTCACCCAGAGTCACCATCTTCCACCAAGCCACGACAACCCCCACCATTAGCAGAGATCATCATTATTTCATCCTTTGCCTCTACCCCTGAACAACCTTGCACATTCCAAACCAACTTCACCGCCTTCTCCACTAGTTCACCACCATCAAACACCACCGCCAGTCGCAGTCACACCCCACCAACAAGCACACCACCACAGCCGCAACCAAGTATTTTAGATCTAGCAAAGTTAATGACTGAATATGACGAAATGACCTATTATCTATGCTTTTAAGAGTTGAGTAGCCAAAACTAACCTTTTAAAATTCGAGTGGCCGAAGTCCAACCAATCCAAAAGTTTAGTAGTGCCTTGAAGATTTTGCGCTAAAAATTAAGAACAAAATAAGTTTTTGATACTTGTACTTAATGTGAAGAAAATTAAAATAACAAGTTCCTTTCCACTATGTAATACATTATAGTACGCTTGGGTCTGCAAAGTGGATGAATAAATAAATACATACTTATATTCAGTCTTCAGAATATGCACATCATCACAGACCATTATTCAAGTTCTTGGAAAGATTTGGAACATAGCTTTAAGTGATTATACATGTACGTTTTTTCTGCACAGGATACAAACATTTAAAACTATGGTCTGCATAAACCTTCTCACAACCCATTGCGCGAGTTCTTGAGCAGAGACTTGGAACTATGATTTTAAGTGATTATACATGTAAGCTTTTTCTGTATGTAGTAGAAACATTGAAAGCGTGGTCTACCAAAGAATTTTTCGGATCAGGATATACAAGATCTTACCTTTACTGCTTGATGTTGTAGGAACGAAAGGAGGCGGAGGAGGACTAGGCGAAGGTGCTAGTGCACTACTGTTGTAGAAAAGGTAGAGCTCATAATTGATGCCGCAGCTGGGAAAGATAACCCTAGCTCCCTGACTTTTATTGCTGAAACTTTGAAGATTTTTGATAGCATTACTGAGACAAAAAACACAATCCAGATCGGAAAGATCAGGGGTGCATTGTGCCAGGGTATATAATGTCTGGGAAGACGAAAAATTGGCTTCTGCAACCGCAAACTTTTTCCCTGAATGATCATTTGCAGCCTGGTTCTGGATCTTGTACATCAATTCCTCCAATCTCTGCTTGAATGGTGCTGGATCAGTTACGTCATGTTTATTATACAGCCTTGGTCCGACGTCGTTCGTATCCGGTATAGAAAAGATGTACTGATTTGAGTACCTCAACATACACTCATCGTACCAAACAATCGCACCCTTTTGATTGGGGCACTCCCGAATAATTCTTCCAGAGGCAGCGTCCACACACTGTTCACAAACATCAACGCTGAGGTCTCCACGACAGAAAAATAGACCGTAGATTGTGTTAGAGGGGTCATTTCTGTCGACAGCTGTGGAATTATAGAAGCCGTTGATGCTAGAAGAATTTGAAGATAGAGCGGAAAAGAGGAAATTCAGGTTGGTTCGGTATGGGCTGTTGGTGTTGTTAGGACTATAGATATCATTTTCACAGTAGGATTGAAGAAAATTCAAGCTATTTACCCTCCTGCTGAAGAAAATCAGGAAGCAAAACAAACAAGACAAAAATACTGAAGTTCTGGATATGTTCTCAGGAGAAGGCATGATGGTAAAATTAGTCATTATTCTTGCTCAAAATATCTTAAATAGATTGGTATTGATATCGATTAGATCAGGAAAGGAGTTGTCAGCGTTGCACGATACTAGAGAGAGACGACTTCCAATTCCATTAGTATGTGGAATTGAATAAAGTTAAAGCAGGCTTTGTTTTTTCGGTAATTGACCCAAGGAAACATCCTCCCAGTAACAAAAAGCTAAGAATTTTCAAAAGTAGATTTCTCATTAGAGAAAACTGTGGGCAGGAGAACTTTACATCGTTGTGAATAAAAGAGAAAATAAAACTCGAAATGATTGTATTCTTGGAAAAAAGAATGGAGCAAGTGTCACTTCAGCTGTCCAATTTGTAGACAAGTAGAAACAAGGAAAATCTCTTAGAAAAAAAAAGAAACAAGGAAAATCGATGCACAACGTCAGCGACGAAGAAATGACAGCGGGTATTAATTTGGGTAGTAATTTGAGAGGATTTGGTCACCAACACAAATTTTGAATTTGTGATTAATGTCCATGTTAAACCATTTAAATTTTAGTCCACACCTATGCTATATATTTAGTTCGTGATATGTACATTGTTTTTACAATTTTATTGTTTTTACAATTTTATTAAAATGACATTGTGCAAAATATTGAGGTTGACAAGTATTTCAAATTCATTTGGCCGAAGATGGTGCTTGATATTTCTTCAAAATTTGAATAATAAGTGTAGGACTAAGTAACCAGAATAATTAGTATCCGCCAGGGCCACATTATTTACGCAGTAGTATGGTTTCTATTTTTATAGTTTTTGTAAGATATTTAGATATATAGAGGGCTAGTGTAATTTTTGGACATGAAAAAATGGTGTATGTTTAGCATCATCTAATTTTTTTACGGTTTTTTGCAGAAGTTTTATTTTTGCCCTTGTTATTAGTCGTTAAATGTGATATCCCCTCTGTCTCTCCCTCTCTCTCACATCAGCAGAAGCACTAAATGATATTTGATATATAATATCTTGAATCATGGGCTGCGTATAACTTGGTTTTAATATTTTGAACTCGTAGTTTATACTCAAAAATTACTGAACAAGCCTACACCTAAAGTGTTATAGTTGATATTAGAGCATACTTCACGTTGTCTCTGCATGGAGCGAAACTGGGACTTTAGTATTAGACCATGAATACACAATGTAGTGGAAAATTTTCGTTGGGCTTTATGAGGACGCAAAGGCCTAAAAGAGAGGTGAATGTGATTGGTCTAAAGGAAGTCAATCTCAATCTCTTTCTCTCTCTCCTCTTTTTTTTTTATTTTATATTTTGGGGTGGGGAAGAAAGATAATACAAGAATTTTAGCTTTGTGTTGAATCATGCCTTGTAAAGGACGTTTGTGAAATATAAACATTTATATCAATTCCTGATTTGTTTTTCAAAAAAAAAAATTGTCTTAGGTCAAGATCATTTTAATATTGGACCCATTGGCCAAATATCCTTTCCCCTTTCAACTGTTTAAAATTGGATGAACAAAATACATAGGTCCTGCACAATCATTAGTAGATAAATTGGCACGATCAGCTGAAGCTTCTATGACTAAGGAAAGTGACTGTGTAAAATACCTATTTTACTTACGAAAATGATAGTTAATGATGGTCCAAAAAAATTACAGAGTCTTGCCTCCTTTCTCCTCACTTCAAGTCCAATTCTCCTGTCTAATTATCTATTGCTCAAGAATCAAACAACGATACAAATGCGTTATGAACTCAAATGCCACTTTTGCTAGAAAGAAAATTCTTGTTCAGATGTTCTATTGAAGACGACCTTTGAACTAATACTAATAATTCACCTCTTGATTTTATTGAAATAGTAAGCAATTACACCTCTTCAGGAAAAGAATATATTAATATTAATCATCCAACAATTTCTGACTCACTAAGTATTTTCATGGTTTACTGTATTTAGGAAGAACGCTTAAAAAACTTATAAATTAAAACTCAAAGGAAAGAAGAAAATCGAGGTAGGACAAATTGTCAAATAGGGAAGTTTATGGTATGGTAACCTGGTTGGTCCAATTTGAATCAAGTAAGTTATCTTCGACTCTAAGTTGTTGATGACAGTCTGCCGCCAGGTATCTTGGACTTTTAGGCCTTGTATTCTCATTTGAGTTGGACTTTAGGCCAATAACACGAGGTAAAACTGCATGTCAGTTTTATGACATGCTTGCTTTTAAGGTGAGAGGTTTTGGGTTTAAATCGCATAATTGTGAATTGTATTACTTGGTGTACATTATTATTGATTTGACTCTTCATAGTTAGTGGTAGGGGTGGCAATCGGTCAGGTTTTTAGTTGACTGGTTAGATTGAGACCCAAATATAATAGTCAACTTGCCAACCTAAACCTGACCTGACAACCCATGAAGACCCAACTGGAACACGACCTGCAACGGATTGGTGGGTTTCACATGCCATTATTAAGGAAAATTTTCAAGTCAAACAGGTCGACCCATCTATCCATTTGACCTGAAAAACTTCCTTAATATGAAGTTTTTGTTTTTAGGTCAAACGAGTCGACTCGAACCCGAACTGAACTCGATCTTTTTTTTTGGGTCAGATGAGTCAACCCGATTTCAACCCAAACCCGATCTATTTGTTTGGTGGGTCAATCGAGTCCGACTCAAATTTGACCCGAACTTGCCAATCCTTGACCCAAACCCATCATTTTTGTGTTAGGTCCGTGTTGTATTTTAGGATTGTGTCAAAAATTGCCACTCCTAGTTAGTGGTGCGTAAAATATTATTAGAAAAGGGAAAAACAAAATACCTCATGATCCACAGCAGAGTTGTGGAATTCGGTTGATTTTGAAATTTACAAAAAATACTTTATTAGTTTTGAAATGGAGAAAATTGCAATTTTATTATTAAATATTTGGGCATCAGTAGTTTTGGTCCATAAGTTTGGAAGAAAGCAAATCTAATACTAAATGTTTCGATTTTTCAGCACATTTAATCTTATGAAATGATTTTACCAAAATCTTACCAGAATTTGGTCACGTGATACACACGTGCTAGTGACCAAATTTTCAAAAAAAAAATAAAAAAATTATTAATTGTTATAATTTGTAATTAAATGCAGTAATTTAATAATTAGTTTTTACTCAAAAAACAAATAAAAAATTTTTAAAGAGAAAATTTTTTCTTTAATGGCTCTAGAAAATTGATGAAATTTGGGAAATTTTCTCTTCAAAATACGATCCTAGGTTTTTCTTTTAAAGAGTGATGAGAGAGGGGGGAAAATAGGTAATTGCCTTCGGGGAAAATAACTAATTGCCTTTTCAAGTTTTATTAGCTTTTTTTTCATTTGTTTTTAAGTAAAGACTAATTACTCAAATTAGTGTCTTTAATTACAAATTATGGCAATTCATATTTTTTTCTTTTTTCTATTTTTTTTAAATTTCGTCATCGACACGTGAGTATCATGTGAATGAATTCCGGTAAACCTTCGGCAAAACCGATCAATGTGACAAAATGCGCCAAAAAATTGAAACATTTGGTGTTAGATTTACTTTTGTCTAAACTTTAAGAATTAAAACTATCGACACTTTAAACATTTGGTATCAAAACTGTAATTTTTTTTTTTGAAATATAACCATCAAAAGTCGCCTTTACTACTTGGAGGTTTGGAGTGAAAATATTAAAAAAAGAGGCAAGGGAAAGAAAGGGATACTTCTAGCTAGAATGTCAACAAGTTAAAAAAAAAAAGAAATAAAAAAGTAGCATTTTGTAGAGATCACTAACAATTAATGTAAAGAAAATATAATTCATTCATTAGATACTTAGGTACTCCTTAATACAAGCATCAATTCTGTCACATTAATTATAATTTAAAATTTCAAAAATAATTTAACAATATTCTTCATATCTTCATTCTCAAAAAGTCAACGGGGACGGCATATTATCTCATTTCCTTTTCGCACATTTCCCCAAACAAAGCCTTGTACAAAAATATAGCTAGTTTGGGCCTCCTTGGACCCTAATAGTCTCCTGACAAGTATGATGTTTAGGCTTCATCAACTTAATTATTAGTAGATTGCATCGGCATTGTAGGCTATTCTAGGCCACTTCGGGCCCAAACCCACCAAATTGACAGTTGGTTGATTTAAAATTAAATGACCTTTATTTTCTCATTTTAATTGTGAAAAAAGCTTCAAAATTCAACTTTTTCCTTTTTTTTTTTTTTTGGAGACATATTTTTGTGCATTCACTAATAAGACATGATTGCGTGTACTTGCTAGCCATTTGATGATGCTGACAGCCCCACGATTAAATTCACTTTGCCATCTATGCACAAGTAATAATAACTGGTAAATAATGATTATTATTATTAAAATTTTTACTTAAATAATGATAATAATAACTATTAATAATTATTATCATTAAATAATAGTTAATAATAGTAATAACGATTATAACTATTGTTTAGTTAAATATACAAGTTAACATAATTCGATCAATTAGGCTACAAGTTGGAGTTTAATAAGAAAGGTAAGCTAAGAATCAGAGCAGTAGTGCAGCTCCTCTCCTTCCCTCCATCTGAAAGAATTTTTGCATGACAATATAGTATGCTTAATCGGATGTGATGACCTCAATGTTCATATCAGTATCATGATGCTACAATTTGCTACACAAGATAATCTTAGTCCTAGATTTTGTACCTAAAAAATAGTCTGTTTCTTTCTCTATCTCGGACGTGGTTCGACAAATGATGAATTATTCATAGATTCAACCAATAATTTGCTATCAGATCGATCGGATTCTAAGTCTTCAGGACTGCCCTTTGATTTCTTACGCCGAGAAACTACTTGAAGATGAGGAGTTGGAAAGGTAGCTGAGTTACCGCTCAGCATGTATACCACTGAAGCCATCATCGGTCTTCTATCAGCGTCTTCTTCAACGCATAACAATCCAACATGGATACATTTGAGCACTTCGTTGTCGACACAAGAATTTCTAATTGTTGGATCCACCAACGCCAATGGCGTGCCATTTCTCCACTGTCCCCAAGCCTGTTTCAAATCAATATAAAGTATTAAGTTTACTACAATTATAAAGAGCAAAATTTAGTCAAATTGGTAATGGGATGAATGATTGTTGTTTGTTTAACTTGTGCTCATAATTATATTGACGACTGTAGCAATAAGACAAGCAATTATCTTTTTTTTTTGACATCGACAAGCAATTATAAAAGTGGTGTTAAAGTTTGCACTCACGTAGCTTAAAAGGTCCCGACAGTCTTCTGATTGGTAGAAGTTGCTGTTCTTCTTGCCAGCGATAATTTCTAAGATCACAACCCCAAAACTAAACACATCTGACTTGACAGAAAACTGGCCGCTTGTAGTGTATTCAGGGGCCATGTAACCACTGCAAGTCACACCAGTTCGGGCATGATCATTAGCGTTGGATGACAAATTGACAATACTTTTGTGTAGCATATGCAATCATGTTAGGTTGTTAATCGGCCATTTAAGATTTAGAAATTAAAATCCTGAGGATCATGGTGTCCACCATGAGATAAAATCACAAATTCTCAACGTCTGATGTTTTAGTGCCAACACTAAGGCTTCCGAGAAGGGATACAGATTTACAAACTATCAAATAAAATAAATCAATCATAAAGATTGTATAGGTGCATGGAGAACTTACAAAGTCCCAGCAATCCTGTTTGTGTTTCCTTCAAATTCATCGACACCACAAATCCTTGCCATGCCAAAATCTGCAATCTTCGGGTTCATATTTTCATCTAGTAAAATATTGCCAGCTTTGAGATCACGATGAACGATTCTAAGACGAGAATCTTCGTGAAGATAAAGAAGTCCTCTTGCTATTCCTCCAATGATCTTATAACGTCTTGACCAGTCTAATAATTGTTGCTTTTCTGGATCTTTAAAACAACATCAAAGACAATGTTCCGTTTCAATTTTATGAACCACAATATCAAATATTTGAGAAGACAAGAACAAAGATCTAGATCAAAATGTTATTGGCATCATTAAGCTATAAAAAATAAAAAACATTAATGAAAGGCATCTAGATTGAAACCAACCAAAGAGGAAGTAGTCAAGGCTTCTATTTGGAACAAATTCATAGATAAGCATCTTTTCCCGTCCTTCCAAGCAAAATCCCAGAAGTCGAACTAGATTCCTGTGCTGAAGCTTGGCAACTACTGCAATTTCATTTTTAAATTCTTCTGCACCTTGCCCTGAGTTTGTAGATAGTCTCTTCACAGCTATGTCTTGTCCACCTGGTAGTGTACCCTGTGGAAATATGGCAAGTAAAAATTCAGACGTTGATAGGAAACATCACCATTTATATGCCTGTTTGATGGAATGTGCATTTATGCGCACCTTGTACACAGGACCAAATCCACCTTGGCCAATTTTGTTATCAACTGAAAAGTTATTTGTGGATGTTTGAATTTCACTTAAAGTATACTGCAAGGATTCTGGGTCGATGTTTAAGGATTCGGCTCCATCTACTCCGAAAACATGAAAATGACTGAATTATATTATATCGACATTTAAGAAAGAAATTTCTAAAGCAAAGAAATCAAAGATAATTTTGTTTGCTTGTAGCACTACATCAATGTAATCTTTACCATTTTCCTCTAGCATTTCGGCTTCATATCTCTTTCTTGATCTTCTTCTTAGGAAAACCAAGATCACGACAAATAGCACCAGAGAAAAAGTGACTGAGAGAACAATTCCAATAATAGCTTGTTTTGATATTCGCCTTTTGCCTGAAAAAAAAATAGCAAGAAAATTAAACTAGACAGAAATGGATTCACCACCTGTTTGATGAAGGAAGACCTACAAACCAAGTGTAAGATCATCTCCCCCCCCTCCCCCCCCCCCCCCCTTCTCTCTCAATTTTTTGACAGAACCAAATTTAATATCAAGATTCATATGATTATTAAGTTTCATTCACCATCCAGAAAGCAAGAGGGAATAGTTCCTAAAAAGTGGAAACTTAGCAAGACACAAGCTCAATTTATTCTCTTGTGTGTGAAATTAAGCTCAAGCGAAAGGAGACATTTAGCTTTTGAAGAAGGCAATGGTACTAGTGTTAGGGACGTAGATTAGTCACTTTTCTTGATTTATGAATATAAATCTGCATTAAATAACTCTATCTTTACCATGTTCGGATTAATTTGATATTTGTAAAAATATACAGGCATTCAGCAGCAGCTCAGGGCTTTATCTTTACTACTAGAAGGGGACGAAATGTTGTAAAACCGGTTCAGCTCGTACCAAATGACGCAACTAGGAAAAGCAATCCTGCATCCCCGGTGATTATTGCAACATGTAGGCAGCAATGAAATTACATAACTTAGGCATCTCCTGCAGTCAGCACTGGAAAGATCTGGCGTGCACTGTACAAGAGGGTATACGCTCTGAGAAGTGGAAAAATTAGCT
Source organism: Mitragyna speciosa (assembly GCA_024721245.1). NCBI lineage: Eukaryota > Viridiplantae > Streptophyta > Magnoliopsida > Gentianales > Rubiaceae > Mitragyna > Mitragyna speciosa. The sequence continues at coordinate 31,517,721 of CM045554.1, forward strand.
TCTCCGACAGCAAACTTTTTGTCTGCTTGAGTATCATTCGCAGCTTGATCCGCAAGCTTGTTCGTCGTATCATTTACTACCGCTTGGAACTTTTCCGGTTCAGTAACATTGTTTACATTCCACGCGCATAATCCTATAGTGGCATCTACCGCGGTGAAAGCTGAGAAGAATGATCGATTCGAGTACCGTAAGAAGCATGTATCATACCAAGTAAACGCAGTCTTCTGATCGGAGCAATAATTAAGCACTTCCTGTGATGCCTTTGAGACACAGTCCTCACACACATCATTGCTAACATCGCCTCGACACATAACGAGACCGTAGACTGCATCAGAGGGGTCATTGGCACTTCCAACAGTTGAGTTATAGAAGACATCACTACGAGAAGCGTTAACAGTGGAATACAGAAAACTGATCAGGTTGGCTCGATAGGTATTGCCGGGGACGGGATTATACTGGCTGTTGTTGCAGTAAAAAAGCACACTATCAGGACGTTGTGCGCCTCTGACCAGAGGAAGCAAGCAAAGCAGGCAACAAGAGAACCAAAAAGGACATTTTATCAAGCAATTCATCATGTTCCTGTTCCAGGCAGAAGCAGAAGCACCACAGGGTTTTGTTAGTATCATTACTTGAAGACACAAGCGATTGCTGTGGATCTATTTCAATTTTCAAACTAACTGGTGAGTCAGGTAAATGTTGAAGACTTCTCACGCCAGCCAAATAAGCCCAAGTCTCAAGAGATGAAAGTATCTTAATAATTACTTCTCTGGATTTGCCCAAGTGTCATACAAGAACGAGTCAATATCCCTTTTGCTTTAATGAATTTGGCTTCTAGATTGTGCCAAATAAAAAGTATTGCAAAATGGAAACATCGTAGGAACGGAAGATCAATTGCGGTGGACGCTTGAAAAGCTGATGGGACTGACTAATGGATATAGTTCAACGTGGTATAACATAATTTAAACTCCTGTCCCTTCTTTGAAATATCTAACTGCCTTCAAATATGATTTATGTAGCCCACAGCATCTCAAAAACACTAATGCTTTGAAATACAATCTTGAACCTCGTATATCTATTTGAGAAGTCCTGATTCTTGGGATTTCTTTTTTAATGTTTAATTATGAATAAAGTACTGTCTCTTAATTAAATGTATGTGGTTGGACCAAAAAACGACCGACATGTGCCACGGAATTGGCCAAAACCTTTCCTGGTAAGCAACAAATATATCAATTATATGACATGGGAAGTTTGTTTTGACTCAGGAACAAAACACACACACACTTCCTTGAAGTTTGTCTAGATTGTAAATTATTTCTTGAGGTTTAGCTAAACTTCATTGACCTTCCTAACATGAAGCAGAGCTGATTAATGGATCATGCAAGGAAATGGCAAAATGACTCTAGTTAGAGATTATATTTTTATAAGTTTTTTTCATTTTACAAAACGAAGTTTGACCATATTAGTGCCAAACTTTTTGATCAAAAGCAGAATATTTCTCAAAGATCCCCAATTATCATGAAGAGGAAAAAGAAAAGGACATAGTGAACAAAAGAAATATATAAACAAAAAAATCCAAGAACGAATTATTCAAAAATAAAATTCTTAAAAAAATTGAGAATACCTTCTTTCCCCGTTCCTATTTTCCCACAAGTCACTTCCCCTAATCCAAATCTAATTTCTCCTTTTTTTCTCGCGAATTTAATACCGAGATTTTTTTCTTGATCTCTAATAAAGTGGAAATTTTTGTCTTTTTTTTTTATCACCAAAAGAGTTTTTTTTTTTTCTTTTTTAGAGTAGAAGTAGTTTTTTTTTTTTTTTGCCCCTTTTTCAGTACACCTAGTGTTGGAATTGCATAATTGGCGGGATAGTAGTAAAAATTTCAATACTTTGTACAAATGTCGTGAAATTTGAGATTAAAAGTTTGACATTTATTGAAAATGGGATTAGATGCATTTACAAGTGTACGAAAATTGTTCCTCAAAGCTGAGAGTAAAAGAAAATGATCATGAAGTTTGACTTAGGACCAAAACCTCAGCAAAGCTGATTACTGACCACATGCAATGTAAGTTGTAAGCAGCCAAATGCAAAAGAAAACCAAAGGTCCAAACCTAACCACCAACGAATAACTGTGGGCAATGTATTGCTCCTTGACAAATGTGGCACCTTTTCTTTTTTCAAATAAAACAAGACTTCCATTTGCAGTGATAAATTTGGTCCAGTTATAGACAAAATTTCTTTGCAATGATAGGATTGGTTTTTGACCTGTTCTATTTGTGCCTCGTATCTATATTCGGATAGTACCTGTCCAAGTTGGACACATCAACCTTTACCAAATTAAAAACAAGGTTGGAATCGTCAAGCTGCGCTGAGATTGTATCCATGGGATGCAGGCTACCTGGTTATCCACACTTCGCCTGACAATTTATTTATTTGTTAGGAGAAGAATGACTTGAGACGCTTCTCCTAACAATTGGACAATTTATTTATTTATGCATTAGGAGAAAATTGACTTGAGAGGGAGTCTGGAGGACACTCGTGTGCGAATTGGATTTACGGGTCCAATTACAGATCTTGTGACTATTTGAGCATCGAAATTATTATATATATATATATATATATATATATATTTATATGCTTATATTATAAAAAGACACACTTGTTACTGTAGCACCTCCAATGCTTGTTTTTTTGCTTGAATTTTTTCTAAGTTTTTGAGGAATTGCATGCAATTAATGTCTTTTGTCCCCTCTTGGATAAAATTCACTTCTCATCTTAACCTAATAATCACCTTCATCCAATCACCTTAGGCCTTCCTTTTGGGTTTCAAAACTTTCGTCGTCACCACCAGCACTACCACTGCTGTCACCTGAATTTAGGTTGTTACATACGATTCCCTCATCACCCTTCAAATCTGATTTCTTTGTCTTCCAAACCCAAACCATTTCCACCAAATCACTGTCACACTACCGTATCACAACGGTTCTACCACATCATCATCACACCACTGCTTCTTTTTTTTTTCTCTCTCTCCTTTTTTAGTGCAATTGATTTTCTTCCCATAGTCCTCTGACCCCAAACCACCGCCACTACTTCACAATCATACAACTGCATTTTTTTTTTCACTTTGGTCCATCGTTATTAGTATTCCAACTTTCATTTTCTATTCTTGATCTTTAAATTGTTATTATATGAATAAAAGATTAAATTTTCATGAAATCCTTCCAAAAAGATAGGATTTTTATCGATTAAATTAGTATTCTCTTGCAATTTAAATTGTTGCTCTGGTTCATTAAATAGGTATTTTTGGTTTTTGATGTTGTTACAGTTGGCTAGGTGAAAAAATCAACAGACACTGGGGTTGATTCTTCTCCACACCCTTGAACGGTTGAAGAACCCATAAATTATGTTTATGGGGAGTTATTACAACATTATTATTGGCCTTGTTTACTTTGAACCCACTACAAAAAAATGGACATTATTTCTTCCGTTTCTTGGATCCATAATTGATTTGTTTCTAACGGTTGGAAAGTGTAGTGTCTAAACAATTTCATTTATTTCATTAAATAAAACACATCATTAAACAAATTATACATGTGTATGTGCATCTTTAAAAGTTCATTAGCCTCTCTCTTTTGTGATAACAGTTAACTATCGGACTTTTAAACTTCTCACATATAAAGTCTTTTTACTTCTATAATATCAGATTTTGAAGCTTCACTCTTCTTATTTGTATTTTTTTCTTTTATGTTACGTTGCATCCTTCACTAATTATTGTTTCTTGTGATACCAATCTTGCTTAATGTTATTGCAGAGGGCAACCTGAAATTATACGACAAGACACAGAAGACATGGTTTGATCCTATGTTGAGAAGGTAATAACCTTTGCTTTTGTACTGCTTCAAACTTAACAACATTAGCAATTTCTTATTGAATTTTGTCATTTTTAGTAGATTCATTGTTGAAAGATAAATACATTGAGACTGTAATATCTTCTTTTGTTCCTTAATTTCCATTAGATTACTTGATTTCGGAAAAAATATCATTGGTTAAAAATTTACAAATATCCAATTGGCAAATGGAAAGTAATTCCTGAACTTTGACTTCCCTCAGAGAAAAGCTGTAGAAGCATAAAGACTCCAGTAACTATTGTATACTATCTGGATAAACAAATATTCTTTTGCCTCCTGAACATATAAAGGGATGTATCTGGAATTTTAAATCTTGGTCTGACATTTCATTTGAGAGTTAACGAATATTGTCATCATTTGTGTCAAGAAAAAATTTAGGTAGACTGGGTCGACGGGTGGAAGACTTTTTTATCACCTACCTAATCCTATGAGAAATATACATAGATTATTATGAGAATTCAAAGTTTTGTTTAATATTATTTGTTTATAGTTCAACTGAGTTTATATATGTTACCCGCTAACGAATGTTAAGAAGTTTTTCATGCATTTTATAGTTATCTCATTGCTCCACTGATAAATTTATATTGACAGAATATGTAGCCCAACTACATTATCCTGGCTATATCTCCTGCCAATTAATAAATAGCCTTATCAGATTCTATAAAATTTGCAATGAAGATGAATGCAACCGTTTGGTTTTTCATAATATTATTATATATAAGAATTTAATCTTTGGAGCAATTATTTAACAAAGTTAGCATTTTTTCCCATTATTTATAGTGTATCTTTTGCACTTTTGCAGGTGAACAAACATTTGGGTCCTGACAAAGTGAGATTTAATGGATAATGGGACCAATGCATTAGATGTTAGTATTCTCTTCTACTTCACAGGAGAATGGAGCTTTAATACTTCATAACTCGGGTCAATCTTCTTCCATTGATTCTAAAAGTTTGGAGATAGGAGTTCCTTATTTTTCTTGATTATCGTTCCATGTTTGTCCAGCATTCTATTTGTTTTCTAATTCAGCCAATCATTGTCTGTTTACAAGAAGCCTTCTAATACTAAGTTTATTTGTTAAATTTTCCAAATTGGTGTTTTCATATTAAAACTTGAGATTATCAATCTCTGAATTTTGTGAAAATGTATAGGTTATTTTTTCTGTATATTATTAACTTTATCCAGGGGTTTGTCAATATTTCTTTTATATTGCTTGAAATTTTGGCTTATAATGGGGCTGTGCCTACTAGTGTGTGTGTGTATATGTATATATATATATATATGTTCACAAATATATAAAGTTTATAATAAATTTGTATTGCTATAAATACACACACACTCTCCCTCTTAAAACGGCATTTTTGTTTCCTTTTTTTAAATAAAATTACAATTAAATCAAGATGAAGGAATCATTATAAATATACTACAATTTAGTAATATTACAACTATCCCAGAAGTCATTAATGGTGGTATAAATACTAACATATATAAAAAAATGAACTTATATTTGGCGACATTTAAACAAATTATCTCTAATATTATAGCCTTAACTTTGATTGTTTTACTAAGTAAACCAACTCTTCTCTACCTTAAGAAAGGATACTAATTTATTGCATTTGTAAGGACCAATAGAGCATCGAGTGGTTAGAGCTCTACGACTCTACTCTAGAGGTCAAGGGGCTCGAATCCAACCAACACTATTCTCCTTTCCAATATAATAGTATAACTTTGATTAAAAAAAAATTTTGCATCTGTATGTTATGAAAATCACTGTTCAATTATATATATGTGTGTGTGTGTCTACATATATATATATATATATATGTATATATGTACATACATATATATACATGCATATCTATACATGTATATACATATATAGACATGCATGTATATATATGTACATATTTGTATATACATATATATACATGCATATCTATATAGATGTATGTATATATATGTACATATTTGTATATACATATATATACATGCATATCTATATAGATGTATATACATGCATGTCTATAATGGTACTAACATCACTCATATGATGTGAGTCTTTAAATTATTATAAGATTTATAAGTGAACTGGTAAACTCACCTTAATTTGGAAATCTGAACTTAGTGGTAAGCTGGCCCCATTTTGGAAAGTAAGATTAGGGTCGTCAGTTGACATTGAAACTTAAGGCCATTTAAGACAATACTGGACCAGTTTGGGCCGCACCGGTTCTAGAGTAGTTAAGATTAGGAGATGTGCGATTTCAGATTTACCAACATTATTGTTGCTGAATTTTGATCACCGTGGATTTCTATTTGTGCACAATCGAGTCCATCTCCATATTAGCTTGTCTGGAAAGCCCAATTCTTTATCAAAATTTCCAAAGAATCAAAAACACTCACACAATCGGGAAGGGGATAGCAACGGGAATTAACCCACCCCAACACGGAAGGTTGAGGAAAAATCCAACTGGGCCAAGTCTCTAAAAGATGGATTTTTTCAAAACCCAAGTGGAACTCACAAACCGCACTTATCTAGAAAATTGTTGACTGAAAAGATGGCTCATGCAACTTAAGTCTAAATACTTCTCAGCTCCGACGTCGGAGTTCCAGGTAAACCTCACTCAAAGAATAATTGGTTTTTTTCTTCTGAAGGATGCCCAATTCTTTATCATTAGATTAACTCGTTTGTGATTGAAGATAAATTCTTACTTGAAGTTCGCAACTTTACTTGAAAAATCTTAACTTCTAAACAAAAGTAACATGATTTATTTCAATATTCAGAAGCCATGTATTCGCAAGCATCCAACACATATGATATATTGCTGAGCACTTGATTAGCATCCATTGGCAGAAATCTGATTCTCAAGACTCCAGGAGCGGTTTCCGGTTATAGTTCCAGTTACATTGGGAAAAATTGAGCAGAAAACACAAGAATGGGCTGCTCTATTTGATGATCTTGGACCCAAAGTCGCTCAAAAGAAACTGCCAAACTCGTTACTAAGCAATGAGATGTTTATGCGAGGTCAACTCTATACAGTAGTAAGTCTGATACCATTGAGAAAGCAAGTAAATGACAAAAGTAGATTTGTTTTATTCCAAGATAATTTATAATGCAATAAGGTAGATCTTATATGCACTTAATTACATAAATGGGCCAATTATAAACCTACTCTATCCACGTTAATGAATCAGTGGCAATATTAAGAATCATGTAACTAATAATGTAGATAATTAATTTATGCACGGCTAATAAAAAAAGATTGTTATGTTCAATCAGAGACGATAGGCATAAATTCTCATGTTAAGCAATTGCCTTTTGATTATATCTCATGGGATAAAGTTTAATAAATGTTGTTTATGAAAACCCTTGACAAAAAAAAAAAAAAAAAAAAATCCCATGTTAACTTTTTTATGCTGCAGAATGCAAAAGAAAAGTGTTAGTTGTTATCTATCCCACTATTCTTCCCAATTCTACCCTCCCCCCTTCCGCCCCCCCCCCCCCCCCAACCACAAACCAAACCGAAAAAAAAAAAAAAAAACACACACACACACACACAGAGACATGCTACTATCTAGGATATGGTTCAGTAATTGATGCCTCATCTATAGAGCAGGGCAGTACCTTGTTCTTATGAGTATTAGATTCTATCAATTTCCGTTCTCTTCCTGATCTATTATGCCAGAAAAATGCCGGACGACGTGCAGTTGGTACCGCGACATTACCTTGTAGACACCACCAACCAGATAACTAGATCCACCTTTGCTAAGTTATTAGAAAGTGAAATCCTTGGTGACTGTTTGAATTACATTTAAAGTATACTACTAGGATTCCCATGATTAAAATTTCAGGTCCAACTACACCAGAAACATAATCATATTACCAGGGATTGTTTTAGAAGAAAAAAATTTCAAAATAAATTTGTTTTCTGACATTATATTTTAATCATATTTAAATACCAGTTGCCTCCGTAAATTTGGCTTCATATCTCTTGATTGATGTCATTTCTAGGAAAACAAAAATAGTCATCAACAGCTTGATAGAAGAAACGATTGAGACGGCAATGGCAATAGCTGCATCTTCTGAGATTCAAAGTTTTCCTGAATTATGAGAAAGATCGTGATCAACAGCATGACAGAAGAAACTGATTCAAATATCTGTTCGGTTTACAAACGATGAAATATGACAAACAGAGTAACAAGATCCTAAGGAAAAACTTTGTTGACTATGTTGTATCAGTATATTGATACCATATGGCATACCTGAGAAGTATGTACTAAAATTTATAACAACTAGGGGGTGTTTGGTTTAGGGGAATCAAGGGGGGGAATGGGTATCACAAGTAATGATACCCATTGTTGATGTTTGTTAAACAACTATCACTATCATTCAATGGGAATGATAGTGATTAATTGGGGTGTTAATGATTCCCTCCAAAATACTAGTCTATCAAACCCATTAACCCTTATTATTAAGGGCAAAAACACACCCATTAAAAAATATATATCTTTTGAGTTACCCACTCTCAATACTCTCTCTCTCTCTCTCTCTCTCTCTCTCTCTTCTTTTGATTTTGAATATTTTTTATTAGTACTTTATAAATTTTTTTACAAAAATTCTTTTTAATATTTTTTTATAAAAATTCTTTTTAATAATTTTTTTACATTCAATAATTTTATAAAAAATTGTATTGAAAATCAAAGATATATAATACTCTCTATTAATATAATAAAAATGACTTTTTTTAAGATTATCATTTCCATAAAACTCAAATTAGAGCATGACTATATTTAAAATTGAAGAAATCTTTTTAAATTTTTTTCAAATATACAAAATAAGAAATCTAAAAAATATGTATATCATAAATAAAAATTTTAAAATTTTAAAATTTACTTGAAAGTCATTTCAGTATACCAAACAAATATTCTTATAATGATACCCATTCCATTATTAAACCAAACATGTTGGGGGGAATCATCAAAACCCATACTCATAGTAGGGTTAATGATACCCATAGTGATAGTGATTGAGGAATTTGAACCAAACGCCTCCTAAATTACATAGTGAAGTAACAAGTTGTGCTCCATCTAGAAATTTTTACTCGTAGATCCGCTCTTGCAACAACAAATGCCAATGCCCGATTTCATCCTTTATCTTGGATATAATTCGGTAATTGATGTTTGATTGACCGAAGCTGGCGCTGAGTTGGATGTGGATTGATCAACTGCGAACTCTTTAGGAAAGTTCTCTGATCTCGTGCTCCCAAAAAATGCAGGATGATTAGGGGCGGGCAAGGTGACTGTACGACTACTAAGCATAACAACCACTGAAGCCATGGTTGGCCTTTGATCAACATCATCTTGAACACATAGTAAGCCAATATGGATACTATGAATGACTTCACTTTGGACAGCGGAGCCTCCCATACTTGGATCCAGCAATGCTAATGGTGTCCCATTTCTCCATTGCTTCCAAGCCTACAACAATTATTGCAACTAGTTACATTGATTTCTTATAGACTAAAGACATATTTCGCACATAAAACATAGAACTAGAACAAAAACTTAGAATTTGGAAGAAAAGAAAATGTTTGTTAATTTGCACTCACATAGCTTAGAAGATCTTCAGCCCCATCTGATTGGTAGAAGCTACTATTCTTCTTACCAGCTACAATTTCCAGAATTAGAACACCAAAACTGAACACATCTGATTTTACTGAGAAATGACCATGCATGGCATATTCAGGAGCCATATAACCACTACAATTAAAGCAATTGATAGGCGTGGTTAGAAATTGCAAAGGTTGTAAATATGTGGACTGTGGGAGTATATTGCAATCATGTAAAAATGTGTTAGACTACAATCTGAATGAGTGGGCTAGATCTGAAATGAAAACCTCGTATGCTTTATGGGGACCAACATGAATGAAGCTATCCAGGCCTTTCACGATCGATTTTGATAAATAATAGAAATTCTTTATTAAGATCTCAATTATGGTAGCAATTAAAGAAGACCTCTTGATGAATATGCTAGTGGAAATAATTTGTGCTTCTAAAGAGGGCATGCCCCATTTTTAACCAAATTATGAAGAAATTCAAAACTTACTATGTCCCGGCAATCATGTGTGTAGTTTCTCCAGATTGATCACCTCCGAAAAGCCTTGCCATGCCGAAATCTGCTATCTTTGGATTCATATCTCTGTCAAGTAATATGTTGCTGGCTTTAAGATCGCGATGTATAATTCTAAGGCGTGAATCTTCATGAAGATAAAGAAGTCCTCTTGCTACTCCTCCTATGATCTTGTAGCGTCTAGACCAATCCAGCATGTGTTGCATTTCAGGGTCTACATGATGATTAAAAACAGTGTTTCAAGTCAGTTTAGCATACATAAACAACCAGAAAAGACATAACCATCAAGGAAAAACCAAGTGCTCCAGAAGACTAAAAAAGTGTAGTGCCCCAAAATGTTCCACATAAGATATATGGCAGTAATGATTAACTAATAGTATAAGACTTTTGGATTGTATTTAATTAAACTTGAATTAACAACTTGCCTTAAATATTTTGGGTCAATGCTAAAAGATCAAAATTGAGGTTTCATTTCCAAACCTGTTGAGTTCTAGACTCCAACTGGAAGTCAAGACAATAAAATATAACTAATAGCGATCGAATGGAGGCCTACCAAAGAGGAAGTAGTCAAGGCTTTTGTTAGGAACAAATTCGTAGATAAGCAACTTTTCTCCTCCTTCGAAGCAAAATCCCAGTAGTCGAACCAGATTTCTATGTTGGAGATTAGCAACCAGTACAATTTCGTTCTTGAACTCTTCTAAACCTTGCATTGAGCTTCTAGACAGTCGCTTCACGGCTATTTCTTGACCATTTGGAAGAGTTCCCTAACCCGTGCATACAGCAAGGTGAAGTTGATTAGAACCATCATATAATGTGGATAACTATCATCCTTGAAAACTTCTAGTTAGTTCATTGTATATACCTTATAGACATGACCAAAACCACCTTCACCAATTTTGTTATCAACAGAGAAGTTGTTTGTGGCAGCTTGAATTGAACTCAGATTATATTGCAATGATTCAGGTGTTAAGATTTGAGATCCATCTGCAGGATAAACATATCAATTTTCATCGTTAGACGTCGAAAGATTCCATAGTAAGAAGGATTCTCTGATTTATCAATACAAATTCTACTACTGTAATTTACCAGTTGCATCTTCAATGGCATCATATCTTTTCTTTGATCTCCTTATTATGAAATAGATGGCTATCAGAAACAGCAAAATGGAAACAGCCACTGGAACAACAATGGCAATAATTTTTCCTGAATAATCAAAGGGAAGTTCTTTAGTTTAAAAAGTTTGTATCTGTGGAAGTCACCTCTCATGGAGTATGAACTTGGATTCGTTTGATCCTAGTGCAAACAATTAAAACAAAAAATATAAAATGGACAGTGTTCATCATATCAGGACTAATTAAGAAATTAACCAGCAAGCCTACTTAACGAGGATACTGTGTAAAAGATCGACTTTAATTTATGAAGTTTATTGTAAACTACCTATCTGTGGCATACAGCTAAACCCTAGATAGCGAAACTACAGATTTGGAACTAAACAATTTTACCTTCATTCATGTAAATGGTGCATTTGAAAATGAGTTTTGGAATAAAATTGGTATATTTTGAAACGATTTCAGGATAAAAAAGGAGCATTTGTTATATGCGTGGGACTAAAGTCAGCAATTTAAAAAGTAAGGGTCTGAAAAAAAAAAAAAAAAAAAAGTGAAGGACATCAAACATGAGGGACCAAAATATCACTTTAAAAGTGAGGGGTTAAAAATATACACTGTTCAAATGTTATGGATTATTTATGCCATATTTTCCCTTAAAAAAGGCAGAAGAACACTGAATACTTTTTTCAAAATATTCATAAATAGTTGTCCCCAACTTTAAAAAGGTGATACTTTGAAACGTATTAAAACCAAACACCCCCCCGCCCCCCGGGTGCCCGGGGGCCAACCCGCGAACAAAAACCACCTACCACCGAAAAAAAGAAAAAACAAAAAGCAAATTAGGAAAACCATTGTTTAAGGCAGATCGATGGCGTTATTGGAAAACTACCATTTTCTAATAATTAAATTGACCTGGTCGTTTTTAAAATAACTAAAAATCCATCAAGGAACTCTGATGCTCATTTTGAATAAAAATTAAGAAGAAAATAAGTTTGATGCTTGCATTTAATGTGAAGAAAATTAAAATAACAGGTGTCTCTTTGCTATGTGATCTCATTAATTGTACACTTGGGTCAGCAAAGTCAGATGAAGAAATAAATGCATACTTATAGTCTGTTCGATTGGGTGTAAATTATTTTTCAAGAAAAAACATTTTCTTTAAAAATTAATTTCCAAAAAAAAATTTGGTTTTTAATATTTTCTGTTGTTTGGCTACTATTTCCAAGAAATGGCAATCAAAAAGAAAAAAGTCAAACTAATAAAATATTTTTGTTTACACTCTTCTTCCTCAATTGCCATGGAAGCTCAGGCGTGTACGTACAGAGAATGACAAGACCACAAGAAACTCACTTCTTATTTGTCATAAAATCATAAATCATTGATTTAAGACAGCAAATACAGGGAAACCCAAAAATCCCCACTTTCTAAATCTAAATTAGTTAATCCCCAGCAATTTTAGGCACACACCCCACCACCACGACAGCAATAGATTTTCTAATTTTCTCAGAGAAGGCGTTTTGCTTATGTCAATTTGATCTTCATCCTTAATAAGTGGTGTTTTATTTCAAAGAGTGAATGGGGTGTTGACCGGAAAACAACTTCAAGGAAACTATTTCGAAAGTCCTTTTACATCGGATGAAGTAAAATATTTTCTTGTAAAAAATGTTTTCCTAAGCTTTAAAGCTACCGAAAACTGGAAAAATGAGAAAATATTTTCCAGAAAATGTTTTACACCCAATCAAACAGACCCTTAGATTCAATATTCAGAATCTGCACCTACTCACATACCAGTACACAACATCTTGGAGAGATTTGAAACCCTAACTTTAAATGTATAGAAAGACTTACCGCTATGGTCTGTGTAGACCTTCTTACAATCCATTACACAAGTTCTTGAGGTGACTTGGGACCATAATTTATGTGATTATACATATACGCTTTTTATGTATGTGATACATGATGCAGACGCTTAAAGCATGTATATGCAGGATCCACCCGAATCAGGATGTACAGGAGCTTACCTTTATTGCTTGATTTTCTGGAAACAGAAGGAGGCAGTGGAGTATTTGGCGTAGGCCCAAGTGCAGTTGCTACTACACTACTGTTGTAGAAACGGTAGAGCTCATACCTGAGGGTGCAGCTGGGAAATACTATCCTAGCTCCCTGAGATAGCGTTGGAAGATTTGAGATAGCATTACTAAGGCAAGTATCACAATCCACAGTGGTAAGATCAGGTGTGCATTGTGCCAGGGTATATAATCTCTGGCGAGGCGAAAAATTGGCTTCTGCAACAGCAAACTTTTTCCCTGAACGATCATTTGCAGCTTGGTTCTTAATCCTGTCCGTCAAATTGAACAATAACCCACTGAACGCTGGATCAGTTACATTCGCTGTATTATACAGCAGTGGTCCCATGAAGTTCGTATCCCCTCTAGAAAAGATGTACTGATTGGAGTACCTTAACAGACACTCTTCGTACCAAACAGTCGCATCCTTTTGATTTGGGCAATCCTGAACAATTCTTCTGGAAGCAGTGTCCACGCACTGTTTGCAAACATCAACGCTAAGGTCACCACGACAGAGAAATAGACCATAGATCGTGTTAGAGGTGTCATTTCTGGCGGCAACTGTGGAATTGTAGAAGCCGTTGCTCCTGGAAGCATTTGAGGATAAAGTAGAAAATAGGAAATTCAGGCTAGTTCTGTACGGGCTGTTAGTATTGTTAGGACTATAGGTAACATCTTCGCAGTGGAATCCTATATAGTACAAGCTATTTGCACTCCTGATTAAGCAAATCAGGAACATGCAAGATAAAAATATTGGATTTCTGGATATGTTTTCAAAAGAAGGCATCATGGCAAATTTGGGGATTATGTATTGCTCAAAATATCCAAAATGGTTTGCATTTCTAACTAGAACATTATCGAACTTTATAGAGTAGTACTACAGCTAATGGCATTGATTAGATTAGGAAACGTGTGATTAGCGTTGCATTGTACCAGAGAGAGACCAGAATACCGACTACTTCCGATTCCATAAGTGACGTATGTGGAATTGAATAAAAGGTAAAAAGTAGACTATGCTTTGTCTAGTGATGGATGGGTAATAGACAAGAATTGTCAAAAGTTGATTTTTCATAAGAGAAAAACGTGGGTAGGTGAATCTGAAATCTTTGTGAATGTAAGATAAAAGTTGGAAATTATTCTACTCTGGAAAAGAAAAAATTGATGGAAGTGTCAATTCAGCCATCAAATTTGTTGACGAGTGGAAAAGGAAAATCGAAAAGCCACAGCAGCGAAGAGAAAGTGACAGTGGTTCTTAATTTGCGTAGTTATTTGTGAGGATTTGGTCAGCAACACAAACACAACTTTTGTGATTAATGTCATATTAAATTAACCATGTAAATTTTAATCCACACCTATATGCTATATATTTGATTCGTGATTAGTACATTGTTTTTCTATTTTTATTAAGTAATGTTAACAAGTTACACTGTGCGAAATAATTAAAACTGACAATTATTCCAAATTCTTTTGGGCAAGGATGTTGCTCGATATTCTTTTGGAATTTGAACAATAGGTAGTTGTAAGAAACTAGAATAATGGGATGGTTCCTATTTCTATAGTTTTTGTAAGATATTTAGATATATATAGGCCAACGTAATTTTCGGACATGAATAACTTAAGTTTATTTAGCTTCATCTAAGGGGGCGTTTGGTTCGCATTTGAAAATTAGAATCGGAATCGGAATCGGAATTGGAATTATTATTCCTGAGTTTGGAATGAAACTCCCGATTTCAATACATGTGTTTGATTTAATACCTGAAATGCGTATCATTACTATAAGTATTGTTTGGTTTGATGGGGATCGAAATCATATCCATAAATCATCCAGACATCCGCATAGACCATTTAGACATCCACATGCCTAGAACATACGGAATTGATGTGGTCGATATCCGGATGAGGTTTCGCACGTTTGGATGGACCATCTGAATGTCCGGATGATCCATGCGGACGTTCGGATGAGGGAACCATTCGGGGTTTTGGCCAAAACTGTCACACCCCGTGCTTGGGATATAACACCCACCATGTCAAAAGTACGCTATGACATAAGGCAACAAAACAAAGTACATTGATCAAAATAACCATTTTATTGAACCTGACTCAAATACAAAGTCATGTGATATATTACAAAGATAATCACAAAGCCAAATAAGGGAGCATCCTATACACTTCCACTAATGTCACAAAATATCTCAAAATGGAAGATCCTATACAAAGATAATTAACATAGAATCTTTGCTATGTATCACATCCTATCTCCAATTCTAGTACCACAAGTCGGTCCAATCACTTTTTTCAAAAACATCGTCCAATGCATAAAACAATAAGGGGAGAGCAAAACTAATCACTCCATAAGGGATGAAAGTACTCTCTGTGGCTTAAGAGTGTTATTCATATATATGTATATTACATAAACCAAGTCATTATAGAATGCAAATACAAAAACAAAATGGCCATAAGCATGTTTTCACCAAAACATACATTTTCATAAACAAATCAATGAGTTCTATCAAATTGTTCCAATTGACCCCGGATATCCAGTTGCTAACTTTAACCGGTTAACACGATCCCAAAACCAATTTTAACCGGTTGGTACAGCCCCAAAACTAACTTTAATCGATTAGTGCGGTCTCAAAGATATTAGGCATATAGTTAAGGAACTAGTCCCGTCAAAAGTATACCACATTCCAAAACTCAGTCAATTCATTCATCAAATCACTCATTCAAGTAGGCCACATTATCACTTTTATAACAATTGCAATTAACCACACTCAAGCCATACATTTATATAGCAAATAGTTAGTTTCAAAACATTTATCGTTCACAAAACCCATGTTCAAAAGTTCAAAGAGTACAAATCCCCACTTACCTCAATCCAAGCTAACTAAGGTAATCCAAATGGAAATGATCGATATCTTCACCTATATCACAAAATAAATACTATATCAATAGCTAATTTTACCAAGAAGGCAAAACTAAGACTTACATCAATCATAGCAGGCAAAACGGAGTGAAAAAGGAAGAGACTGTGGTGACCTGCGGCTCACCCACAGCAACTAGCCGCGGTGCCAACCGCGGCGCGGTTGGTGCCGCGGCTCAGGTCAGAGGTGGAGGGGCAACCTATCCGCAGTGTCATCCGCGACGTGACCGACGCCGTGGATAACCCCAGAGGGTTACCCCCAACGAGCTACGGTCTCATCCGCGGTGCAGGTGACGTCGTGGATGAGCCCAGAAAAAGATTCTGCAACCCTGCTATGAGACCTGTACCAAAACTAACTCTTCCAACTTTATCAAACACCAATCAAACACCCAAAACAACCTCAAAAGACAAAAGAAACCAAATATACCTCACATTCCAACCATCTAAACACATATATCTTCACAGATTCATCAAGTATCAAACATACAACACACCCATCAAACACTTACTCACTCTCACTCTCAATCACCACAAGACACAAAACATCACTAGGATATATACAACGTCAATCTTCCTAACTAACACTCAAAGCATAAAACCTACTTCCTAATTCAAAGATCTAAGAGGGGAAAAGAAACAAAAGAGAAGGAAATACCTTGAGTTGAGGATGAGGTGACCCTTCCTAAGCGCTCCTCACTTGATTGCCCTTGTAAATCTACACCTTCACTTCTCGCTTCAAGAAAACACTAGGAATGAATAAGAAGGATAGAAATTGGGTAGAGAGAAGTAAAGGAGATGAAATGGAAAGAAAATTGGAAGAAAGCCCTAAAACAATTGGAATGAAAGTTTTTCAAAATTGTAACTAAGGCCCTCAACTATCAACTAATCCTCCAACAAGCACTCAAACTTGGCCATTTACAAAAATGCCCTTAATAAAAGGCCTTGGTATTACAAAAACCCACCAAATAAGGGTTTGATTCCAATTCCCAAACCCAAACCCCTCTTACCAAACAACAACTGTGGGGTTGATTCTAATTCCCAAATCCAAACTCCTCTTACCAAATGCCCCCTAAATTTTGTACATTTTTAGCTGAAGTATTATTCCTATCTTTTGGCATAATTAAACCAATTCCTTAAAAAGTTAGAAGTTTCCAATTTTATTTTACAAGTTATGTTTTAGATAAATTTTTAATAGGTTATTCACTTTAGGAGTTAATTATTATTTATTTGTTTCTTATTAGAATTATCTTATTTATTCCAATTGGGTTTTCATTATTCAAATTTTGTGGGTCATGAAGTTTTGTTATTGAGAAGAGTTGAAAGAGTTGATAGTTTAAGACAAATTCTTGATAATGTTAAGGCAATTGTACCACTAGTTTATGCCAGCCTCAACATGAGAGTCGAAAATACTGTATTTGTATCTCCTCTTTTCTCACATATTTTTAAATGTGTTAAACTAAAATTTCATTTTATTTTTTTGTGCTAACATTGCCTATGTTGTTAATAGTTATATATTACTGGAAGTCAATTTTTTTTATATTTTTTGGGAAGAAAGGTGATACTAATATAAGCTTTGTGTTAAATCATGCCTTGTAAAGCACGTTTGTGAATAAGTATTTCCATTAATTTTTGATCAGTTTTTAAAATAACTTCTACAAGATCAAGATCATTGTAAAATTGGACCCGTTTGGCCAAAGATTCTTTCCCCTTTCAACTGCTTAAAATTGGATGAACAAAACAAATAGCTCCTGCGCAATCTTTGAAACTTGAATGATTAAGATTAAAGATCTTTGACTGAAATTTTCATAGCAAACTTAGGAAAATGATTGTTGAAAATCCCTATTCTACTGATGAAAATGATAGTTAAGGATGGTCCAAAAAATTAAAGTGACTTGCCTACTTTTTCGTCCCTTCCGGTCCAACTCGATTGTCTATTTCTTTGTTGCTCAGGAATCAGAGAACAATACAAACACGCTATTAACTCAAAATGCCGCTTTTGCTTAGATAGAAAATTCTCGTTCAGATGTTCCATTGAAGACGACTTTTGAACTACAACCTATAATTCACCCCTTGATTTTATTGAAATAGTGAGCCATTACACCTCTTCAATAAAAGAATATTTAATATTAATCATCCAACAATTACTGCTTAATCAGTTTTGAGAACCCAAATGAAGCTGTGGAGATAAAAAAAGCTTTATCTTTTTGCAGAACAATAGAATCGGCATTAAAATTCCCTAAGCAAATGCAAGGAAATTCTTTGCACAAGTATGTGCAATTATTATAAAAAAAAATGATCCATAAAGGGAGAAGTTATTTGATAGTAACTAATAATTGGTTGCCGTCGTATCTACTAGTATATTTGGTATTATTAATAGTCTATGGGGTAAAAATTAGAATTCAAAGGGGTTACAGAAAATAATACATAATTGCGGAATTATACGAAGATAAATATCTATCTCACTATGTATTTCCAGGGTTTAATGTATTTGGGAAGAAAGCTTAATAAACTTATAAATTAAAATTCAAAGAAAAGAAGGAAATCGAGATAGTTTAAACCGTCAAATAAGTAATAGACTATAATTTGAAGATGCAAGTGTTAGAAGTATAGACCACAAATTTGCAAAAAAAATGGAAAGAATTCGTAGAAAACTTAGATAGAAGAGTAGAAAATTTTAACATCCTTGATGCGTGAATAAATCACTCCAGACAATGGAATTTTAACCTAATTAAGTTACTATTTGTCTACATCAGTTACAATTATATATGTATATTTATCTTTTTATTAATTATAAAATAAGGAGATAAGATTTGAGCTATTTATCTCTTTATATTTATCTATCCACTAATTATAAAATAAGGAGATAATATATGAGATATTTATCTATTTATATTTATCTCTCTATAAATAAGGAGATAATATTTAAGATAATATAGTCTAGACATAAATCTCTTTGGATGACAAATAAATAAAGATAGGTTCTTTAAGATGAGTGAGCAAGAAAGAAGATGCTATCACAAATCCTATCTTTTTTCCATTCTATTGCTATAAATAGGAGGTCAACCCGAAGGGGAGAGACACTTATAGATTCATAAGTTCACATCATCTTGAAGGCCTAAGGTCACGGAAGTTGTGAATCTTCAAAAACAAATTCTTCAAGTTTTTAAAGATCCTTGAAACCTTCTCTCCAAGTCTTCTCAAGATCAAGTTTGAAGAGGTCAAATTTTCCTCCTTCAAAGTCTCCATATGTTTGAAAAGGTCGAAGATTGATTCGTGAATAAACTTGAAACTCTCGAGTCAAGTTTGAAGAAAACAATCGAAGGACTCTCCACCATATTGAGAGATCTATCCAAAGATTGTAATTTGTTTCTTTATTAAATTTATAAATTATTATATTTGTTACTATTTTTCTTGTTTCTTAATTTTCTACAGAATTCAAAATTTGTCGTGTACAAATTTTTGCCACGCACGATGAGACAATCTTTGCCTTCCATCTCTTTTCTTCATATATTCAACTACAAATCTCAATGACAGCTCCAAAACATGGCAAATCCATGGCTACTTATTCCTAAGTTGATGCATCAAGAACTACTGATGATGATGCACATGCTAGCACAAATCTCCAAGTTGGTAGTTCGATAACAAGAAGCATGACAAAAGCCCATACACAAAGCAATATGGAGATTCAATCTGCATCGATTCTTGTTATTTTCTCAATGCAAGCCAAGCTTTCTTTCCTTATTTAGGGACTCAAAGATGTTGAGGCTCTAATTAAGGAGGCTTCTCCAACGCTCAAAATTGGTTCTCGCCCCAAAATTTTATTGCATAATGATGACCTATCAAGTTGTGGATATGTGTCTTCCCATGAGGCTTTTCGATAAGAGTTTCTCCTTCTTGAAGGTTATGCTTTCACTACATCTTTCGTGATGCTTGCAATGATGACTCAGACTACATCTCTGGAATAGCAAGTTTCAAACTTGGCTAAGATGATGTAAATAATGATAAAGCACATCAGATACCAAGATGCTGCGATCGCTCAATTTGTAAGTAAAAAGAAGACGCATCAAATGATGTGGATCCATTTCAATTTTCAAACTAAATGGTGAGTCAGGCAAATTTTGCAGGCTTCTCACGGCAGCCAAATGAGCCCTAGTCTCAAAAGATGCCAGTATCTTAATCATTACTTCTCTGGATTTGCCTAAGAGTCATACAAGAACGCGTCAATATCCCTTTTGCTTTAATGAATTTGGCTTCTAGATTGTGCCAAATGAAAGTATCGCAAAATGGAAACATAGTAGGAACGGAAGACCAATTGTCGTGGATGCTTGAAAAGCTGATGGGACTGACTAACGGATATAGTTCAACGTGGTATAACATAATTTAAACTCCTGTCTCTTCTTTGAAAATATATAACTGGGCCTTCAAATATGATTTATTAGATCTTAAACCTCGTATTATTTATTTGAGAAGTCCTTATTCTTAGAATTTCTTTTCTTAATGTTTAATTATAAAGTACGATCAAATTCCTTAGTTAAATGTATATGGTTGCGCGGACTTGGCCAAAACCTTTTCTGGTACGCAACAAATATATCAATTATACGACCTGGGAGAGGTTTGTTTTGACTCGGACGATATATATATATATATATATATATATATATATATATATATATATAACAACGTGTTGATTATGTTCACCTCCTTGAAGTTTGTCTAGATTGTAAATTTTTTCTTGAGGTTTAGCTAAATTTCATTAACTTTCCTGACAACACGCGAAGCTGATTAATGGATGCAAGGAAATGGCAAAATGACTCTACTTAAAGATTACATTTTTATAAGTTTTTTCATTTAACAAAACGAAGTTTGACCATATTAGTGCCAAACTTTTTGATCAAAAGCAGAATATTTCTCAAAGATCCCCAGTCATCATGAAGGAGAAAAAAAGGACAAAGTGAACCAAAGAAACACATACACAAAAAAATCCGAGAACGAATTATTCAAAAATAAAATTTTAAAAAAAATTGGGAATACCTTCTTTCCATTCCTATTTTCCCACAACTCACTTCCCCCTAATCCAAAGCTAATTTGTTCTTTTTTTTTTTTGCGAATTTAATGCTGGGATTTTTTTTATCTCTAATAAAGTGGAAATTTTTTCCTTTTTTTTTATCACCAAAAGAGTTTCTCTTTTTTTTTTTTTTAGAGTATAAGTAGTGTTTCTTTCTTCTTTTTTTTTTTAAGTATACGTAGTGTTGGAATTATATAATTGGGGTAGTAGTGGTGGAATTTCAAAACTCTGTACAAATGTCGTGAAATTTGAAATTAAAAGTTTGTAATTTATTGAAAATGGAATTAGATGCATTTACAAGTGTACGAAAATTGTTCCTCACTTGTCAGAGTAGAAGAAAACAATCAGGAAGTTTGACTTAGGACCAAGACCTCGGCAAACTTCTGCTGACTACTAAGCACATGCAATGTAAGTTGTAAGCAGCAAAATGCAAAAGAAAACCCAAGGTCCAAAACCTAAACAAACCAAAAAACGAATAATTGTGGGCAATATATTGCTCCTTAACAAATGTGGCACCTTTTCTTTTTTCAAATAAAACAAGACTTCTATCCGCAATGATACATTTGGTCCAGTTATAGACAAAATTTCTTTGCAATGATAGGATTGGTTTTTGACCTGTTCTATTTGTGCCTCGAATCTATATTCAAATAATACC
This sequence comes from Mitragyna speciosa, assembly GCA_024721245.1. Taxonomy (NCBI): domain Eukaryota; kingdom Viridiplantae; phylum Streptophyta; class Magnoliopsida; order Gentianales; family Rubiaceae; genus Mitragyna; species Mitragyna speciosa. Next base: position 31,539,569 of record CM045554.1, read on the forward strand.
TGCCCAAGTTGCATACATCAACCTTAACCAAATCAAAAAAAAGGTTGGAATTGTCAGGCTGCGCTGAGACTGTATCCATGAGATGCAAACTGCCTGGTTATCCACGCTCTGCCTAACAATTTATTTATTTGTTAGGAGAAAAATGACTTAAAACGCTTCGCCTAACAATTGGACAAATTATTTATTTATGTATTAGGAGAAAATTGACTTGAGAGGGAACCTGGAGGACAATCTTGTGTGAATTGAATTTACGGGTCCATTTGCAGACTTGTGACTTTTTAAGCGTCCAAATTATACATATCATGATATTAACATCAATCTACATGGTTTGATATTTAGATAATTACAAGATTTATCAGTGAACGTTTAAACTCACTAAAAATTTGTAGTTTGGTGATCTGAAGTTAATGGTAAGCTGGCCCCATTTTAGAAAGTCAGATTGGGGTCCTCATTTGACAATGAAATGTAATGCCATTTAAGACAATACTGAACCAGTTTGGGCCATCCGGACTCTTGAGTAGTTAGATTAGGAGATAGACAATTTCAGAATTAGAACAATGTTGTTGATGGATTTTGATGTACCGTGAATGTCTGTATGTGCAAAACGGAGTCCGTCTCCATTTTAGCTTGTCTGGATAGCCCATTTCGCTATCCTTTTTTTTTTTTTGGATAGCCCAGTTCTGTATCATTGGTTTAGATTAACTCGGTTGTGATTGAAGAGAAATTCTTACTACAAATTCGCAACTTTGCTCAAAAAATCTTATAGTCTAAACAAAAGCTACATGATTTATTTCAATACTCAAAAGCCAAGTAGTCAAGCATCCAATACATATTGCTGAGCACTTGATTAGCATCCATTGGCTGAAATCTGATATTCTCATGACTCCAGGAGCGGTTTCCGGTTATAATTCCAGTTAAATTGGGAAAACTGAGCAGAAAACAAGAGCATGGGCTGCTCTTCTTGATGATCTTGGAATTAAAGTCGCTCAAAAGAAAATGCCCAAACACGTTACCATGCATTGAGATGTTCACGAAAGGACAACTATATACACTAATTGGTACGATATCATTGGAAACGCAAGAAAAATGAAAAAGGTAGGAGTTGAATTGAATTGATCCAAGATAACTTATAATGCAATAAGGCAGATCTTATATGTATCAATTCTAAATCTAGATTATCCGGGTTAATAAATCAATGGCAATATCAAGAATCATGGAACTAATCATGTAGATAGTTATTGTATATATAGCTAATAAAAAAGATTGTTATGTTGAAGCCATAAATTCACATATCTCCTTTAAGGTTTGTCAAAGTTGATGCCAATGTTCAATCGGAGTCGACAGGCAAAAATTCCCATTTGAACTTCCTGATGCCTGCAAAAGAAAGATGTCTAGTCGTTATCCTTCCCAATGGCTTCCCAATAATTCAGTAATTGATGCTTCATTTGTAAAGCAGGGCAGTAACTTGCTCTTAGAAATATTAGCTTCCGTCAGTTTTCGCTTGCTTCCGCATCTGTTATGCAAGAAAATTGCAGGATGACTTGTGGAGTTCGCACTGCAACATTACCTTGTAGACACCGCCATATCCACCTTCGCCAATTTTATTAGCAAGTGAAAAATCATTGGGGTCTGTATCACTAGGATTCAGGATTGATGATTAAAATTTTATGTCCATCTACACCAGAAACATGCTCATGTTACAAGGGATTGTTTTTTAACAACAAAAATCCAAGATAAATTTGTTTTCTGGTGTTACATTTTAATCATATTTAATTACAAGCGGCCTCCATAAATTTGGCATCATATCTCCTCCTCGATATCATTTTCAAGAAAACAAGGATCATGATCAACAGCATGATAGAAGAAACGATTGAGACAGCAATGGCAATAGCCGTTTCTTCTGAGATTCGATGTTTACCTGAATTAAGAAAAAAGATCATGATCAACAGCATGATAGAAGAAACTGATTTACATATCTGTTGGGCATACAAAAAGTGAAATATAACAAGCTAAAAGAATCCTAAGGAAATACTTTGCTGACTCTGTTGTATCAGTATATTGATACCGTATGGCATTACAGAGAAGTACGTACTAAAATTGAACTCCTAAAATACACTGTGAAGTAATATGTTGTGCTCCATTTTGAAATTTTTACTCGTATATCCACTTCGACACTTGCAAAAAGAAATGCCAGTGCCCAATTTCATCCTCTATCTTGGATATAATTCAGTAATTGTTGTTTCATTGACTGAAGCTGGTGCTGAGTTGGATGTGGATTGATCAACTTTGAACTCTTTTGGAAAGCTCTCTGTTCTCGAGCGAACAAAAAATGCAGGATGATTAGGGGCGGGCAAGGTGACTGTACGACTACTAAGCATAAGAACAACTGAAGCCATGGTAGACCTTTGATCAACATCTTCTTGAACGCATAGTAAGCCAATATGGATACTCTGAATGACTTCACTTTGGGCAGCAGAGTCTCCTATAGTTGGATCCAGCAATGCTAATGGTGTCCCTATTTCTCCATTGCTTCCAAGCCTACAACAATTATTGCAATTAGTTACATTGATTTCTTACAGACTAAAGATATATTTCAGCACATAAAGCATAGAATTAGAACAAAAATTTAGAAATTAGGAAGAAAAGAAAATGTTTGTTAATTTGCACTCACATAGCTTAGAAGATCTTCAGCACCATCTGCTTGGTAGAAGCTACTATTCTTCTGACCAGCTATAATTTCCAGAACAAGAACACCAAAACTGAACACATCTGATTTTGCCGAGAAATGGCCATGCATGGCATATTCAGGAGACATATATCCACTACAATGAAAGCAATTGACAGGCACTGGTTAGAAATTGCAAATGTTACATATATGTGGAATCTGGCTGTATATTATAAGAATGAAAAAATGTGTTAGACTGCAGTCTAAAGACATATACTATTTACATTGATTATGTTATATCTGGAATAATAATTGTGTATATTTTCTGCAGCAACATGATTGAAGCTATCTAGGCCTTTCATGATCACTTTTGATAAAGAATAAATTTTTTTTATTAAGATATCAATCCTGGTAGCAATTAGAGAAGACTTCTTGATGCTAGGGCACATGATTGTGCTTCTGCAGAGGTTATGCCTCATTTTCCATCAAAATTACGAGCAAGTTTAGAACTTACTATGTCCCAGCGATGATGTTTGTAGTTGCTGCAGATTGATCAGCCACAAAAAGCCTCGCCATGCCAAAATCTGCTATCTTTGGATTCATATCTCCGTCTAGTAATATGTTGCTGGGCTTTAAGATCGCGATGTATAATTGTAAGACGAGAATCTTCATGAAGATAAAGAAGTCCTTTTGCTATTCCTCCTATGATCTTGTACCGTCTAGACCAATCCAGCATGTGTTGCCTTTCAAGGTCTTCATGACGATTAAAAAATAATGTTTTAGGTCAATTTAACACTTGTGAACAATTCCACAAAAGACATACCTATTCCAAGGAAAAAGTTCCAAAACTCACGCTAATTAAAGAATTGTAATGACCCAAAATGTCAAGATATATATGACAGTAATGGTCAAGTAATATGAGACTTTTGGGTCGTACTTAATTTAGCCTCTTATTGACAACTTAGCTTGAATATTTTGGATCAGTGTAAATTGATCAAAGCTGGAGATTTATTTTCAAAGCTATTTAGTTCTTCTAGACTTTGAATTGGACATCAAGAAAATAAAATATTAACTAGTACTACTTGAATTGAGGCCTACCAAAGAGAAAGTAGTCAAGACTTCTGTTAGGAATAAATTCGTAGATTAGCAACTTTTCTTCTCCTTCGAAGCAAAATCCCAGTAGTCGAACCAGATTTCTATGTTGGAGATTAGCAACCAATACAATTTCATTCTTGAACTCTTCTAAACCTTGCATTGAGCTTCTAGACAATCGCTTCACGGCTATTTCTTGACCATCTGGAAGAGTTCCCTAATCAGTGCATACAGCGAGAAGGAGTTGATTAGAACCATCATATAATGTGGATAACTATCATTCTTGAAAACTTCTAATTACTTCGTTGTAACTACCTTAAAGACATGACCAAAACCACCTTCACCAATTTTGTTATCAACAGAGAAATTGTCTGTGGCAGCTTGAATTGAACTCAGATTATATTGCAATGATTCAGGTGTTAAGATTTGAGATCCATCTGCAGGATAAACATATCAATGTTCACATTAGACATCGAAAGATTCCATAGCAATGAGGATTCTAATGCTTTCTTCTCTGATCAATTAAAACAAATTCTAACTGCTGTAATTTTACCAGTTGCATCCACAATGGCATCATGACTCTTCCTTGATCTCCTTATTATGCAAAAGGAGGCTAACAGAATCAGCAAAATGGAAACAACCACCGGAACGACAATGGCAATAATTGTTCGATGCGAGGTTCCTTGTTTTACTAAATTATCAAAAGAAAGTTCTTTAGTTCAATGGATATCGGCATCTCTGGAAGTAATCTCTATTGGATAATGAACTTTGGATTCGTTTGATTCCAGGACAAACGGTCAAAACAAAGATATAAAATGGACTGCGTTCATTCTATTAGCATCGAGGAATTAACCTGAACGGGGATATTGTGTAAAATATCGAGTTTAATTTCTGATGCTTGTGGTGAACTACCCAACCATGGCATATGGTTAAACCATAGATAGGGAAACTACATATTTGTAATTAAACAATTTTACGTGCATTCAAGTAAATAGTGCATTTGAAATGAGTTTTGTAACAAAATTGGTATATTTCGAAATGAATTTCAGGTCGAAAATGGAGCTTTTCTTTTTCCCCCCTTAATATGTGAACTTAGCATTTTCAATAAGGGACTGAAAAAAGAGGAAATAACCTCAAATACTTTGGAGACGCCAACATACATCAGTTTAAGAGTGTGGGGATAAAAAAGTACAATGTTAAATGTTAGGGTTCATTTTGTATAATTTTCATCCAAAAATAAACAACAGAAAAAAAAAAAACTCAACCCCAACTACAGCCCCAAAAAAGGGGGAAAAAAAATATTGTTTAGACTAGACCGATGGGGGGTTTTTTGAAGTCTGGGACTTTCTAATAACTGAATTCATGTCGTCAGCTATTAAAATAAGGGTAAATTGCAAAATATCTTATGTAATATCGCTATTGACTACATAATTTTTCTATATTTTTAATATGATCATATGACCCCATGTAATTTTATAAAATGCAGGAATAGACCTAATATTCCGTAGTAAGCATGTATAAACCACTTGGCATCATAGAATATTCCACATCAATAGCAAATTATAAGAATCAGATGTGGAATATTCTGTAACAGAGCATTGATTCCGTCCATTTGTTACATTTCATAAAATTACCGTGTAGTTATATGGTCATATCGAAAAAATAAGAAAACTATGTGATCGATAGTGATACTACAAGCGGGTGTTTCATAATTTAAGCTTAAAATAACTAAAAGTCCATCTAGGAATTTAGATGCTCATTTGGAATAAAAAGTTAAGAGCAAAATAAGGTTTGACACCTCTAGTTAATGTGAAGAAAATAGAAATAACAAGTTTCTTTTTACTATGTGATTTCATTAATTGTACGTTTGGGTATAAAAAGTTGAAGAAGTAAAAATAACGAGTTTCTTTTTACTATGTAATTTCTTTAATTGTACGCTTGGGTCTGCCACGTTGATGAAGAAATAAATGCATACTTAGAATATGCATCTTCTCACAAACCAATTCACATCTTGAATTGATTATGTATGTACGTTTTTTCTGCACATGATACAAACACTAAAAATTGTGGTCTGTAGCGACCTTATCAGAATCCACTAACAGAAGTTTCTGAAGAGACTTGAAATCATAGCTTTAAGTGATTATACATATACACTTATTCTGTATGTGATATAAACATTTAAAGCAGGGTCTATAGAGATCAGGATACACAGGAGCTTACCTTTATTGCTTGATGTTGTAGGAACGGTAGGGAGCAGAGGAGGCGGCTGAGGATTTGGCGCAGGTGGAGTTGCTACTGCGCTACTGTTGTAGAAACGGTAGACCTCATATCTGACGTTGCAGCTGGGAAAGATAACTCTACCTCCCTGTTTGTTATTGCAGCAACTTGGAAGATTTGAGATACCATTACTTAGGCAAGATCCACAATCCAGAGCGGAAAGATCAGGCGTGCACTGTGCCAGGGTATATAATCTCTGGAAAGACGAAAATTTGGCTTCTGCAACAGCAAACTTTTTCCCTGAGCGATCATTTGCAGCCTGGCTCTGAATCTTGTTCATCAAATTCTCCAACAACTCGTTGAATCGCGCTGGATCAGTTACGTTCTGTGCATTATGCAGACTCAGTTCGATGTTTGCGTCACCTCTAGAAAAGATGTACTGATACGAGTACCTTAACAAACACTCATCGTACCAGACAATCGCGCTCTTTTGATTGGGGCACCGTTGAATAATGCTTTGACGAGCGGCGTCCACGCACTGTTCACAAACATCAACACTAACATCCCCACGACAGAGAAATAGGCCATAGATGGTGTTAGAGGGGTCATTTCTGCCAGCAACTGTGGAATTATAGAAGCCGTTGCTCCTAGAAGAATTCGAGGATAGAGTGGAGAGGAGGAAATTTAGGTTGGTCCTGTATGGACTATTGGTAGTGTTAGGACTGTAAGTAACATTTTCGCAGTAGAATTCTAAAAAATTTACGCTATATACTTTTGTATTGAGGCAAATCAGGAAGCAGAACATGCAAGATAAAATTACTGGATTTCTGGATATGATTTCAAAAGAAGGCATGATGCTAAATTAATTAGTGATTATGCAGTGCTCGAAATAGCTGAAATAGTTTGGCAATTTTAACTAAATCAATATCAAACTTTATAGAGTAGTACTGCAGTTAATGCTATTGATATTATATAGATTAGGAAACGACTGGTTACCGATTGCATATTGTAATAGAGAGAGAGAGAGAGAGAGAGAGAGAGAGAGAGAGAGAGAGAGAGAGAGAGAGAGTTGACTTCTGACGACTTCCAATGCCATGATCATATGGAATTGAATAAAGTTGAAGTAGGCTTTGTTTTTTCTTTTCTTTTTTTTTTGGGGGAAAATTAGGCTTTGTTTTTTCTAGCAATGGCCACGAGGAAACATCCATTTAGCAAATAGACAAGAATTGTCAAATGTTGATTTTTCACAAGAGAAAAACGTGGTAGGATAGGATAGGAGAATCTTAAATGGTTGTGAATGTAAGAGGGAGAAGTTGGAAATGATTTTACTCCAGAACAGGTAAAAAAATCCTGGAAGTGTGACTTCAGCTATCAAATTTGTTGACGAGGAGAAAAGGAGAGAACTGGACGTACTACCACGTCGTAAAAGCCACGGCAGCGAAGAGAAAATGACAGTGGGCATTAATTTTTTTTTTTTTTTTGAATAAGCAGTGGGCATTAATTTGGGGCAGTAATTTGTGAGGATTTGTTCACCAACAACACAAACTTTGAATTTGTGACTAACATATTAAACCATGTAAATTTTAATCCATACCTATGCTACATATTTAATTCGTGATTAGTACATTTTTTCCAATTTTGATAAATAGCGTTTACAAGTTACATTTTACGAAATAATTAAAGCTGAGAGTTATTGGAACATGAAAAATAGGTAGTAATAAGTAACGAGAACAATGGTATGGTTCCTATTTCTATAGTTTTTGTAAGATTATTTAGATATATAGAGGCCAAAGGAACTTTTGGACATGCTTAAATGGGGCATATTTAACTTCGTCTAAATTTTTTACATTTTCTGCTGAAATATTATTCCTGTCTTTCGGCATAATTAAACCAAATTCCTTAAAAAGTTAAAAGTTTCCAATTTTATTCTACACGTTATATTTTAGTTAAATTTTTAGTAGGTTATTTATTTTAAGACTTAAATATTATTCATTAGTTTCCTATTAGAATTATCTTATCCATTCTAATTAGGTTTTTCATTATTCAAATTTTGTGGGTTATGTATAGGGAGCTTTGCTATGAAGAGTTGAACGAGTTGAGAGTCCAAGATAAATTCTAAATAACGTTAAAATAATTATATCACGAGTTTATGCTGGTCAATATGAAAGCCAAAAATATTATATTTGTATCTTCTCTTTTCTCATACATTTTTACATGCGTTAAAATAAAATTTCATTGTATTTTTCTCTGCTAACATTGCCCATGTTGTTAGTCGTTTAATATTTTTGGAAGCCAATTTTTTTTTTAATATTTTGGGAAGAAAGGTTATACTTCTATTAACTTTTAGCCTTGCGGTAAATCATGCCTCGTAAAGCACGTTTGTAAATAAGTACTTCTATTAATTTTTAATCTGTTCTTAAAATAACTTGCACTAGGTCAAGATCATTGTAAAATTGGACCCGTTGGCCCAAGATTCTTTCCCCTTTCAACTGCTTAAAATTGGATGAGCAAAATAATTGGCTCCTGCACAAGCTTTACGGAAACTTCAACCTAAGGAAAGTGAATATTGGAAATCCCTATTCTACTAATGAGAATGATAGTTAACAATGGTCCAAAAAATTAAAGAGACTTGCCTGCTTTCTCCTCACTTCCAGTCCAACTCAGTTGTCTAATTCTTTGTTGCTCAAGAATCAGAGAACTACACAAATGCCCTTTTGCTAGACAGAAAATTCTCGTTCAGATGTTCTATTGAAGACGACCGTTGAACTAATATTTATAATCCATCTCTTGATTTTATTGAAATAGTAAGCCATTGCACCTTTTCAAGAAAAGAATATATTAATATTAATGATCAAATGATTACTGCTTAATCAGTTTTGAGAACCCCAATGAAAATGTGAAGATATAAAAGCTTTATCTTTTTGCAGAACAATAGAATCGGCATTAAAATTTTCTAAGTAAATGCAAGGAAATTCTTTGCACAAGTATGCGGAATTTCAAAAAATAAATTATCAAAGAAGGGAGTATTTGATAGTAACTAATAGTTGGTTACCGTGGTATCTACTAGTATATTTGATATTATTAATATTATATGAGGTAAAAATTAGAATTTAAAGGTGTCGCAAAAAATAATACACAGTTGCGAAATTATAGGAAGATAAATATCTATCTCACTATGTTTTTCCATGGTTTACTGCTTGCGCTTTTCAAAGAAAAGAAGAAAATCGAGATAGGACAAACCGTCAAATAAGTAATAGACTATCATTTGAGGATGCAAGTGTTAGAAGTATAGAACACGAATTTGAAGAAAAAGGAAAAGAATTTGTAGAAAATTTAGAAGAGTAGAAGATTTTAACACCCTTGAGGCGTGAATAAATCACTATCCTTAAGGTCTTAATAGTCTCACTACACAAAGTATTTACAGCAGGGTTTAGGCTATTTGCCTCTAGTGTGCAAACAAGAATTAGAGAACCAAACAACAAAAATCTTGTTCCTCTTTTGTGTAGAAATGCTTAAGAATCTAAAGTTAGTTACTTTCTTAGAGACTAGTAGCTTTTATAGTCCTAAGTTGAATTTTACCTTTTTCAAATTTGTACAGACATAGCCTCCATACATTTTGGTATGAAAAGGTGGAAAACTCAATTGGAAAAAGCTGTCAAAAACGTTCTAAAAAATTTAAACGGTACTCCCAGCCGCCGGGTTGAGCCACGAACCTTGCTTTCATGGCTACAACCGCGGCTACTCTCCTGGAGATCAATTTAGAAAGTTACCACAGGCCATTGCGTTCACAGCTGCCCCGTAACTACTTTCTAAAAATCCATATACAGTGTTGTTGTGGGCTTTCATGGCAGCCTCCGCAGCTACTCTCTACATATTTTCAAAAAGTAACCGTGATTCCAGTCCGTACTGATGTCCGCGGCTGGCCTTCTCAAACTATTTATAATTAATTTAGCAAGTCTTATTACCTTTATTTAATTTACAAAATATTTCCACACGGAAGATTGTAATAATTTGGTTAATACTTTTTGAACCAAGTACAATTATGTTCGAGACTAACTCCAACGTGATATGCATTCCGTTGACAAAACTGTGCCCCCAGGTACTACTGGACTTTTGGCCTTTGCAATTCCCATTTGAATTGGAACCTAGGCTAAGAACACTTTGTAAAGTCGCATGTTAGTTTTATGGATATGCTTGCTTTTATTGGTGAGGGGTTTTGAGTAAAATCTCGTAATTGTGAATTATAGTGTACGATGTATTTTAGTATCCATCTTGCCCTTCATAATTCAATGGTGTAAATAATGTGCAAATTATTGTGAGAAGAGAAGGAGAAGGAGGAGGCGAAGAGAGGGAGGAAGAGGGCGGCGCGGGGGGGGGGGGGGGGGGCTCATGTTCATGGCAGAGCTGTGGAATTTGGTCTGTTTAGAAATTTGCCTGAAAATACTTTATCAGTCTTGAAACATAGCTATCAAAAATTGTCTTTACCCCTTGGAGGTTTGGATTGAAAGAAAAAGAAGAGGCAAGAGAGGGTAGGGGACATTTTTAGGTGGGATTTCAACAGGTTAAAAAAAAAAAACAGCAGCATTCTGTAGAGATCACTAATAATTGTTGTCAAAAAAAAAAAACTCCATTCATTCATTAGATGTTTAGATACTGTTGGAAACAAGCATCAATTTTGTCATATTCATTATAATTTAAGGCTCTATTTGGATGGGCTGTTTTTTAGGAAATGTATTTTTTTAGCACAAAAAACACTGAAAGAGTGTTTTTGGCACATTTTTTGGTTTTGAATACACATACACATTTTTACACACACTAAAATCCTACACACCAAGAATATCAAGAACATACACTCACTTTACACACACACACATATTACACGCACATAGATACGTATGTACACGCATGCATGTACATACATATGTATGTACATATAATATATATAAATATATTATATATAAATATGGATTATATATTATATATTCATATATAAATATATGTATGTACATATGTATGCATGCATGTACATATGCATGTATGTACATATAATATATTTATTACCAATATATGTTATATATAATACATATTATATATATTATATGTATTATAATATAATATATATAGGTAATATATATACATACATATATTGATAGATATTATATTATATGTATGTATGTATGTATGTACATGCATGTACATACCTATGTATGTACGTACAATATATATAAATATGTTATATATAAATATATATTATATATTATATTTATAAATATGTAAGTATGTATATACGTGAATGTATTATATATATTATAATACATAATATATATATAGATATATAGATAATATCTATACATACATATATCTATATATATTATATTACATTTGTACGTATGTATGTGCGTATAATATATATAAATATATTATATATAAATAGATACATTATATTATATATATTTATATATAAATATATGTATGTACGTATGTATGCATGCATGTACATACACATTTATGTACATATAAAATATTTATTATCTATATGTATTACATATATATCTGGTAATATATAAATTCAGAGAATGGTTTTTTAGTAAATATGGACCATCTCAACGAAAAAATTCTTTCTGAAGAATATTATAAATTTATATAAAATACTAAGACAATTGTTTCATTTGTTATATGGTTTTATTTAAAATATAAAAATGAATCTAAGGAAGAATATGATTTAAGTATACTTGAAAATGCTTATCAAAACTGGAAAATATTAGAAAATCAAACATTAAAATCAATACATCCACCTCAACAAAAAATAAAAATAGATTCAACAGATGCTTATCCTTTTGTAGATACTTCTAAAATTACTAATACAGATAGTATAAAAATTATTCATCAAAATAATTTTACTAATCTTAATTTAGGAACAATTTCTAATCAATTAAATAGAATTGAAGGAATTATTGAACAAAATTCTTTACATTATAATCCTATAAAACCTAATGAAAATAATAATAATAAAAAATTAAAGGATACATTATTTGTCCCTAATATAGTTCCACCAAAAGAATTACCTCCTAATGTTTTTAAAACAAAAAATTCTCAAAATGAATTAATAAAAATATTAACTGAAAAATTAAATAATATATCACTAAATTCCCCAAATTCATCTCAATTAAAGGTAAATACTTTATCTGAAACAAATCTTGAATCTGAAAATCAATCAAAAGAAAAAATAAGTATAGAAAATTCTGATACAGAAATATCTGAAATAGACAAAATAAACAAAGCATTTAAGGAATGTACTGAAGAACAATATGAATATAATCCTATAAGAAGGAAAAAATACAAAAAACCAAAATATGAAAGAAAACAAAAATTCATTCCAAAATTTGGAGATTTACCTTTTTATTATAAAGACCAAGTCCTCAAGATATTTTACATGAAGAAAAATATAGACATGATATTCAAGCAAGTTATAAAGGAAATGAAATATATGAATGGGATATAGATGGAATGTCTAACTATATGATTCAAAAAACTCTACAGAAAATGACTATGTATTCACAAATATTAAAACATGAAGGTACTTCTAATAGAAATGCTGCACAAATTATACATTAGATTTACGTTTGGGATTAAATTACTATTATTTTCTAAATATTTGCTAACATTCCATTCTTCACCTGCTAAAATTGTTGGGTCTATTTCTAATGGTTTTATCATTTTGATACCTCTACTACTCATTGTTTCTATAATTCCTTGTATGTTTAGTTTATAATTAGTTGTACTACTATTAGTTATTTTTCCTAAGAATCCTAGACTTATTAATAGGTTTGCTTGTCCGTTAAAGTCTTCATATCCTTTTGTTTGTATACCTAACTCTAGATATTCTAAGTCATTTACGCTCAATTGAAAATCTGGAGAGCAATAAAATATCCTTTATTTTCACTCATATCTACTTCTATAGATGCTAGGAATTTCCTTACCTACATCATTAAATCTTTTATCTAAAAGTAAAAGTAGAGTTTTAGTTCCTAGTTTTCTTCTAGTTCAATCCTTTTATTCCTATCACTATTAATCCTATATGAACTAATTTTCTTCCAGAGTGTTTTAGATTATTAATAGTATTCCTACTAATTAATTTGATATTTAAAGGTTCGGTTGTTACTGCCACATTGTTCTTCTCTATTGATTCTAAGTAGTTGTGTAGTAAAATTCAATGGTCCTGTTCTATAGAGTAGTTCTAGGATTTAATAATTCTATTTGATGTGTATTGTAAAGTTCTACATCCCTATTAATATCTATAATATCTTCTAATGTTTGACTACTCGTAGATGATCTATGTGCTAAAATTCTATTCATAAAGCCATTATTTCCTATATTTACTTGTTCATTATTGAATTGTCTCTAACAGTTCTACTTGTTCCTAGGAAACAGTAACTAGTATTTGTAGCTACTCATTTTTCTAGCTTAAGTGTTCCGAATACTAAGGCTCCTGTCTTTTTCTTTGGTTTATGATGAATTTCAATTTTATCACTTATCTTAATACTTCTATTTTTCCTATTAGATCGTCCAAATCTTTTTTATATTCTAATTTATTTATTTTACTTTTCTAATATATCTAATCGCTGATGTAATAAAATTAATAATCCTATTATTATATTATTTTGCTTAGGATAAGTTTTATCTCCTAAACTTGTACCTAAGTATTTAGTAAAACCTTCTGGATCCTGATGATATTTTTGTGAGTTTATGAAAGCTTCTTTATAATACTTATTATCTTCTAAGTTCATTAACTGAGTGAGATGTTTCTAATTTCTTTTAACAAGCCTTCTACTTTATTATAACTTTGTTCTAATTCTATTGATCTATATTTTATTTCTCTAAGTATATTTTCTTGAGATTTTTCTAGTTGTTCTTTATATAATTTTCTAGTATTCTTTTCTTCTTCTGAATACTTTTAAATTACTAATAATACTATTATTTTGATCTTTTATATATTTTAGATTTTCTACTACCTCTCCTAATAACTTATTTTATTTTTTAGACACTGATATAAAGAATTCCACAAATCCAAATTTTATATTGTTGAATTTCTAAGTGCTTTGCTAAAGATATAACGAGATCTACAATACTATTAAGTTGTGTATTTTCTGTGTGCAAATGATGTTGGAATAATGCAGAAAAGTAACAATAATGCTTAAAATTTTGTATTCTATTAATATACCGACCTTGATGATGCATTTCTAAATTCAAAAATTCTAATCGTTTAAAACTATCAGTCATAAAATAATTGTGTTATTGACCCAAGGAAAGCAACTTAGGCTCTAATACCAATTGGGGGTGATAGTGAGAAGGGACTCTTTCTTTTGGAAAGAGTTAAAGATACGAAAGGTTAAAGTCAAACGAAAACAACAAAGTCTTAAGATTTTTAACGTCAAAAAGGATTATAGTACTGGCAAAGACTTTAACCATATCTTTAGTCAAACCTTAATGAATTAAAGTCTGTATGAAAGACTTTCTAACAAAACTTCAAGACTTTTTCCAATAAACACAATCAGGAGATAAAAATTGATAATTGCAAATTAAGAACTTGTGACTTATTGTCCTAGGCAAAAGTTTTGAAGTTTACAATAAAAGTTTTTGGTTTAAACTTTGACTTGGACTTCTAATTTAGTAAGATTTCAAAAACCGTATAGGAGTTGAAATCTCAATATTTACAAATTAAGGACTTGCAGGCTTTTAATATTTACCAGGCTAAGGGCATTGTTAGTTTACAGATTAAAGAGTTCCTTTTAGCTATGTATATAAATATAAGATAACTATTTCTATTTTAAACAAACAATAGTTGAAGTTTTGCTTCAACTATCTTTAATTCTTCATAAACTTCTTTAATAAATAATCTTTCTACTGGTAAATAAATTAAACTATTTGGATCCAAAATTTCCTTAACAAAATTTCGATATGCAATATGAAAACAACCACAACAAACAGATAAATGATGCAATTCACAATTCATAAACTTAATAGCACTAGGTTTAAGAAATAGGATTTTGAAGATATACCTGTATGAAGTATGCCGGCTGAACAAATTCAACTTTTTATTCAACTCTTCTTTCTGCCTCTTTCCCTAAAACACGGCCTTTCAACTTTTTAGCCTTTCACAACGAGTACTTCGGCTCCCTCAAAAGAGTCTACTAAAGTTATTTATGTCCAAAAAATATTTTTACACTGGTATTCTTTTACCTATTCCTTTCCCGTTTTCTTTTTCCTTAATTTTGCTTAGGAGTAGGAAAACAAAAAGAACTTAAAAGCAATAACAAAATATGTTAAAAAGGACTTCTATTGATCAACGAAAGACTTCTTTACAAGAGTTGAGGATTTGCTCTGCAATTATACAAATATGACTTCTACAACTATTGTTATGACTTTTGTTACCCCGGTGCTCAGCATGTCTGAGACTCGTGGTATTTATAGATTATCTATCGGAGTTCAAGTCTGGATTTTAAGTACATTTTAAATGGATTTCAAAACTTTAGAATCCGGAAAGTAACTTTGCGAACTTCAACTATGTTGGAATCCGAAAAAGTATGTGGGTCCCATCAATCTTCCATCATGTTCTCGAGATTGTCCATTCCTTCACTTCCAAAATTATCTTCAAAATTTTCGGCGGCAAAATTGTCTTCTTCTGATTGTTCTTCATCCAATATCAGAGGACTCGTGCTGATTTCTAGAATATATTTATCATATTATTTACAATAATATTCAAATAATCCTGGATATGCTATTTCTGTGTTGAACTTCTATTTCTGTTGTTTGGTATTTATTATCTACATAATATTTTTTGAAATGGCGTTTCAGAAAATAATCTATAATTCTCTTCATAATATTCAGCCTTGAAATGTTTGAATGCTAAAGTCTTCATTCTACAATGTCGGAGCTTGATATTCTATTGTCTTTGTACATACTTCTTCAAGTCCGATATCTGGTTCTATGTCATAGGGTCTGTAATTTAACCCTTTAACCCAAATTCGATGGATTGTAGGGATTAAGGTCTTCTTTGTTCCATTCTGGTGGAGCAGTTCGAATATTTACAATTACTGCTTGGGCATTATAAAGAACTTCCTTTTTTACTGCTTGTACATAATTGTCTTCCAAAATAACTGAGATGTGGCTTAAGAATTTATCAGTTCCTCCGATAATAATTAATCTGTGGAGAAATTCAAAATCTAATAAAGTTTGAGGTGTCACCATTATATTTTCTTTTCCAGTCCATATTTCGAATGGCTGAAATCTGCTGAGGTCCACCTTTGCAGTTAATAGATAGTAGTCTAGTTGACATCCGCAAGTGGAGATATCTATTTTTGGGTATTTACAATTGGGTCTGCATGTTTTGGAATTATTTACAGAAAAGTTCGGTTTAATGGTTATTCCCTCGTATGGATTAGAGATAAAATTTCTAAGGGCTTTTTGTATGGCTCTGGCTTTATTAAGAAAATTGGTTTTTGCTTTTGAGTAAATAATTTCTCTAATTTCCCAGGGAATGAATTGGAGCATAGTTTGGGGTCTGAAGAAAATTCTAGGTTTAAGGTATTCAAAAGGTCTTTCTATTTCAGGTTTTTCTTTTTCAAAAATAATCTCCTGATTCTAGGAGATTCTTCCCTTTAAGCTGAACCAGTTGTGCTTGCAGAGATCCTACCACTTCATTTTGAGAAGTGATACTTTCTGCTGCTTGCTTTAACTGTTGTGATAATGAACTTATCAATTCTTTTTGAGAATTGATTTGCTCATTATAAGACTTGCACTTTTCGTTAAGTAATTTGAAATTTCTAGTCATAGAATCACAATGTCTACAAAATTCTAATTTATTTACATTATCTTTTTGTATCCATGCTACTATAACTGCTACTACCAGAAGCTTCAGTATTGTGAACTTGGACTTCTTTGTAGTTCTTTCTTAATTTCTGAATCAATATGAAAATTATATCCAATTCTATTTCTAGCAAATTCTAATGCTTGGTTAATGTCATGAAAACCTTTATAAAGAGGAAGAATTAAATTTATCAACATTTTCTATCACCTTTTCTCATGTGGAAGTATATACCTGGATTTTGACCATGTACCACCACATAGTATGAATAGCTACTTTTAGGGTAAATTGTTTAAATAATATGCTAATGCATCTAATGCTAAAACTTTCTGACTTGTATTTTGGGCATTCCATATATTATCTAATAATACTTGTTGTACTTCTTCTATTTTACCTGCTTCTTTGGCTCTGAATTGAAGATTTGTTCCTTTAGGGAAAGGTTCTGAGATTATATGGTCCTATTCTGAAATTTGCTTCCATTTTGAGGAATCTGCAAAATAATATAAAACTTAATTGACTGTTAGAAATCTACTTAATTGATCAGCTAATGTATTATCATTTCCTTTAATGTGTTCAAATATAACTTTATAATCCACTATTTAATATCCTATCTCTAAAGGCTACCCATCTTCTTTGTGATGATCTTTTTTTCTCCTTTAGTGCTAAAGTATCTTACTATTGCTTCACAGATCTGTTCTAACTAATATTTCTTTTTTATTTAATATAAATAATCTAAAAGAATCCAATGCATAGACTACTGCTAAGAGTTCTGCATCAATACTACTAATATTTCCTTTTTCTCGAAAATTTTCACTATTATATCTACAAATTTGTTCCTCATTTTTCTTACTATATTTATGGGGTTTACATTTCAACACTGCTCCCCATCCTAATTCACATCCATCTGATTCAACTATTAAATAATCTGTATCTAATGGTAATCTTAAATCTGGTAGGTTACTAATTTCACTTTTTATTTCCTTAACTAATTTTATGTCTTCTTTATTAAAATATTTTTGTCCTTTAGTACTGGTTTTACTATATAACGGTCCTACTAATTTATTTAAATCTTTAAAGAATGGCCTGCTATAATTTAACAATCCTAAAAATTTCTGCAGTTGTTGTTTATCTTCTATTTTATCGGGGAATTCTAGTACTTTTTTA
The DNA here is from genome assembly GCA_024721245.1 of Mitragyna speciosa. Taxonomy (NCBI): domain Eukaryota; kingdom Viridiplantae; phylum Streptophyta; class Magnoliopsida; order Gentianales; family Rubiaceae; genus Mitragyna; species Mitragyna speciosa. The sequence continues at coordinate 31,557,571 of CM045554.1, forward strand.
CTAATATGAGGTTGTAGTTTTATCTTTCCTTGGCCTATCTCTGTTCCTAAGAATTATATATTATTTCTAAAGAATTGTGCTTTTTTAGCTACTGATTACTATTCCATGCTTTAAGAATTCTGAAAGTACTAATTTTAAATGACTAATATGTTCTTTCTTATCTCTTGAGAAAACTAATATATCATCTATATAAACGGCAACAAATTTATTATATTTATTAAATATATTATCCATTTTTCTTTGAAAAACAGTGGGTGCATTTTTTAATCCAAAAGGCATTACTAACCATTCAAAGTATCCTAATGGGCATGTAAAGGCTGTCCATTCTATACTATCTGGATGCATTTTTACCTGCCAAAATCCTGATTTACAATCAAATTTACTTAATATTTTACATCCTTGAATTTTGTTTAACATTGTGTTTTATCCTGGTATATCATATCCATCTTCTATTGTGTTATCATTTAGTCTTTTATAATTTATTACCATTCTACTTTTTCCTCTTACTATTTCACTATGTTTATTTACTATAAATGCTGCGCTTCTATGAGGACTAGTACTTCTTCTTATTATTCCTAGTTTTTGCAAATCTCCTATATGCATTTCAAATTCTTTTATTTCTTCATTAGATGCTACAATTTTTTCTGTACTTATTTTAAGGTTTGGATTCATTATTTCTAATTTACAAAATATCTTATCTTTTTCCCAGTGTCTCGTTGGGTTTTCTCCTATTATTTCCTCTTTTTCTAGTTTACTTATAATTATATCTATTTCTTTTTCTCCTGTTTCTAATATTTCTCCTTTTTCTAATTCTAATTCTTCATAATTTTCTTCTAACTCTTCTAAACTTCTTGAATTTGTACATTGTTTACACTGTTATGGAATTCTACATTTACAATCTTCTATTTCTAAGTGGGGGGGGGGGGGATCCACCACGCTTCATAGCGTGCTCTGATGCTAATAAGGGTAAAAGGGGTTGGCTTAAAATATACATGCCGGTTCTAAGTAATATCAATCCATACTGAGTATCTAATAAAAAATTTAAACCCAGAATAAATCTTATATTTTTAAGGTTCAAGTTTCTTAATAAAATTTGTGCACTGGATAAAGGTTGTGTATACCCTGTTGAGGTCATAAATGCTATCCTATGTTTTGCTAGGATTTGAGTATATCGGAATAATTTTCCATCCATTTGTTCGGCATATAAATATTGTGATGTTGGTAATTGATAATGATATTCTTCAGGAACTAGTTTACTATCTAAAATTGTGTTGGTGCTTCCAGTATCAACAAATCCTTCTACTTCTGAGGTCCAATTTTCTATAATGTTTTTACATTTTATTAAGATATTAGTTAATGCAGGGGATTTTCCTAAATATTCTATTTGCGAGTTATTAATTTCTTGTAGTTGTTCTAGTCCTGTATATTCTACCGTGTGTTGTATTAATTCTTCTATCTTTTCTTTTCTTTTAGTTTGGTGGTTTATAATATTTTCTATATCATCTAACCTATTTTCTATTTTTATTATTCTTCTTTCAAGGGTATCGTCTAAAACCTTTTTACTTTTTATCTCTCTATTCTGTAATTCTATATTTTGATTTTCTAGACAAAATTTACAGCTTTCTGAATTACATATGAAACATTTAAATCTATATTGTAATTCAGGATATCTACTGCAAAATTTACAAGGATGATCATCTGAGCCACTTTTGTGTATCCATTTATGACTACATTCTATTTCTACATTCATTAAAGAAATGCTAGTATTGTTTAACATATTATCTAATTCGTCTAATTCATTTATGCTAGATTCATAACTATCTTTAAGTATTTTTGAGGATCCTAATAAATCTTTTGCTAATTCTCCTTCATCACTGCTATAATCTTCTTCTTCTTCAGAATTCCTATCTTCTAGTGATATTATGCTATATATTGATTCTGTGTCATCCATATGTTCATCGACTTCTAATATGTCATCCTGCACACATTCTACTAAAATAGAATTTTTATTATGCATATTTACCCTTTTATTGCATTCTCTTGCTAAATGGTTAGTACTTCCACAAGTAAAACAAGCTAGTTTGTTATTATAATTTCTTCTAGGATTGTATCTTCTAACATGTCTATCTTTATTGAGATATGAATTTCGTGCTTTAGATTTTCTAAGAAAATATTTCTTTTTGGGTCTAAAATCTATTTGGCTGGATTCAAGTCTTTCATAGCAAAAAATTTACTCAGTTTTTTTTTTAACTCATTGATTTTCGAAATATTCCTGTCAACAATCAAGATATCATCAATATACAGTAACAAAATAATGAAGTCATCATTAGAAAATCTCTACACAAAAACACAGTGATCTGAAGTAATTTCTTAAAACCTTGCTTCCTCATAATAGACTCAAACTTCTTATACCACTGCCTAGGTACTTGCTTTAAGTCATACAGACTCTCTTTTCTTTTCACTTCAAAACCGTCTGACTACTCTATGTAAATTTTTTCTACTAACTCACCATGAAGAAAAGCAATTTTAACATCTATCTGCTCAATCTTCAAATCATAACTAGCTGCTAAGTCAAGAATTACCCGAATAGAAGACATTTTGACAATAGGAGCAAAGATTTTATCAAAATTGACTCATTTTCTCTTCCTATATCTCTTAACAATCAATCTAACTTTATACCTCGAGTGTGAACAGAATTTATCTTTCTTGATGCGAAAGATCTATCTATTCTTCATCTATTATTCAAAACCTTCTCGCCTTCAGTAAGTGCCACCAACTTAAAAGTGTTGTTTTCATGCAAAGTTTTCATTTTACCTTGCATAGCATCAAGCCACTTTTCTTGTGCTTATCTTCTAAGGCTTCCACAAAACACTCAGGTTCTTTTTCATCAGTCAGCATCACATACTTATAAGGAGAATACTTAGTAGAAAATTGTCTAACTCTGGTAGACCTTCTAAAAGGATCTATAGGTAGATTCTCAAGCACTAAAAACTGATCATTAGAATCAATCTCTACCAAAATATTTGCATCAACTGCATTATGCTGATTAATCTGTACCTCATTAATATTTTGGTCATTCTGAGCATCCTCTATAACCTGTTGAGGAACAGTGGTAAAAGAAACCGGATTAAAATTAACTGAATTAGTTGCAAACTCTGTCACGAGCTTTTGAGTTTTTTCAACATCTTTAATAGTCTGATTCTTCACAAAAATCACATTTCTACTTTTGATAAGTTTCTCCTCAATTGGGTCATACAACTTGTAATCAAACACATCCTGTCCATAACCTAAAAACACACCCTGTATGGTCGTTACGTCAAGTTTTGACCTCTCATCCTTAAAAAATGCACAAAAACTTTGCAGCTAAAGACACGTAAATGATCAAATGAGACATCTTTACCCGTCCAAACCCTGTTAGGAATATCAAACTGTAAAGAAACACATAGAGTGAGATTAATCAAATGAACAAGAGTATTTAAAACCTCATCCTAAAAAGAATTTAGTCATTTGGCATGAGACAACAAACATTTAATTCTCTCACTCAATGTTCTGTTCATCCTCTCAGGTAAACCATTCAACTGTGGTGTTTTTAGTAGAGTCTTCTGATTTCGAATGCCCTGCTACTTGCAATACTCATCAAATGACCTAATATATTCTCCTCCATTATCAGTTTGAATACATTTTAACTTTTTACTAGTTTCTCTTTCAACTGAGACCCGAAATTACTTAAAAATATGTAATACTTGATTTTTGAACTTTAATGTATAAGTCTAAACCTTTCTCAAGTGATCATCAATAAATATAACAAAATATGAGAAATTATCACGTGTCACTATCTTCATGGGACCATAGAAATTAGAATAAACCAAATCTAACACATCTAATTTTCTAGAAAGAGGATAACTCTTAACACTGACTCTATTCTATTTTCCTGCTAAATAATGATCACGCTCTTCAAATCTATACTTTTCAGTCCAAACAACAGGTCTTTCTTTATTAGCAATTTCCTTCTCTTTTCACTCATATGACCAAACTTCTTGTGCCACAATTCAGTTGCACTAGAATAATCTGCAATATTAATACACTCTTTGGAACATTTGGCTTGCATCAAATACAATTTGTAATACTTTTTGCTTATTGTCACAATTAGATTCCCTTTAGCGAGTTTTCATTGTCAATTGAAGAAAGATTTACAAAAGCCATTATCATCAAGTTTCCTAACTGAATTTACGTTCAATCGGATATTAGGAACATATTTCACATATTTGGGAACTAACCTTGTGTTATTACCTGTCTCCAAGAAAATATCACCCACTCCAATTATTTCAGCATGACCATCATTACCCATACTTACAGTGCCAAAGTAACCAAGTGTTAAGGATGTGAACAAATCCTTAAGAGAAGTGGCATAAATGGTAGCACCACTGTCAATTACCCAATTGATTTCAGGAAACACAACATCATTTACAGTATCACAAATAAGAAGAAAATCTTCAACTACAACAGTAATTCTCTCTTCAGCATCATTTTTCATATTATTACCTATGTCATTTTTCTTTCCTTTGTTTTCTTTCTTTAATTTCCAGCTATACTTCTTAATATGCTCATTTTTGCTATAATGATAACACTTCACATTTGTAAACTTTCCTCTCGACTTACTTCTACTCTTATCTCTCTTGTCCTGTTCTCTGATCCGATTTCTGCCTCTAGATTCAACAATAAGAATGTCAACTAGGGGTGAGATTCGGTCGGTAAATCGGTAATTCGGTAGTTTGAATTCGGTAATTTCGGTAATTTTTTTTCCGATTTTACCGACCGATTTCGATTTCGATTTCAGTTGTTACCGATCCGAATTCGATTTCGAATTCAATTCGGTAATTCGGTAATATTGTTCGGTAACCGAATTCGAAAAAAAAAAAAAAAAAAAAACCCAAAAAGCAAGCCTTTCACTGCAACAACGCACATTACAATACAACTGGTTCCTGAATTTTTTTTTTGGCAAATTTAAATTGTAGTATTATACAATCAAACAAGGATTATAATTCCATTGGAGAATTTCAATCAAAAGATAACCAAGTCCAATAGAGACATAATCTTAAAAAAGACAATTATATAGAGTTTAACCAAGTCCAAATAGAATTTAACATAACCAAGTCCAATAGAGTTTAACATAATCTTAGAAAAAGGCATGTCTAGCCAAACACACAAGTTACAAGAGCACTTTCTAATGAGTGCATATCCATTCTAAAACAGAAGAATAGACAATTAGAGGAAAAAAAACACTAAATGATCTTGGCCAATGGAATGCCAACTGCTGCATAATTGGTCCAATGCAGAAAAAATACTTCATATTTCTTGGCCAATGCAAATACCAACTGCTGCATATTTCTTGTTCTCTTTTCTTGCCCAATGCAAATGCCAACTGCTGCAAATGCCAACTGCCAACTGTTCATACAAAGGACACAGAACCACAGCCATCCACAAAAATCAGCTTCTCCCATAAACCAGAAGTTCATACAAAGGACACAAAACCACAACCATCATGCATTTTCCAAACCACAGCAGAACTAGTGACTTTCCCATATGTCCATATGCAGTAAAGGTTGTTGCCAGTAATGTAGAAGCATCTTAAAATGTAGCAAAATCAAATTCAATTCCAGATGAGAGGCCACACATTAAGAGAGAAATATATTCATTTTAACACGTATGTAAGAAGTATGATTTAGAAAACACGAGCATAGAATACATGAGCATACAATGAACTAATTCACATAGAATACAAAAAATTAAAAGGCATATTGGGTACTCACCAACATTTGAAAATTTAAACATCAATAATAGTTGTTTCGCCTCCACTCTTGGCCAAACCTATAATAGGAGAGCAAAATAGTTATTAAAGAAATATAGATCATGTTTGTAATAATAATTGCCACGCCTAGCATAAGTAAATAAATATGATTATTACTTGATTCAAAAGCTTCAAGATCCTCCAAATTTTCCTCCACATTCACAGTTGTTGCCGATGATGTCGATCTCAACCAATCTTGAGTACATATCAACGATTGCACTACCTTAGGAGTTAAAGAGCTTCTAAATGTATCAAGAACCCGACCTCCAGTACTAAAGGCAGATTCAGAAGCCACAGTAGAGATAGGGATAGCTAACACATCACGGGCCATCTTAGAGAGGATTGGGAATCTGAGACTATTCGCCTTCCACCATAACAAAATATCAAACTTCTCATCATCATCTTCACAATCTTCATTCAAATACTTGTCCAATTCAGACTTGTTATCCCTACCTCCAAGTTCTAGTTTCCTCTTTTTAAACTCCATTTTGTACTTATCATGTATTTTCCTTCCAACATCTCCATCAGACAACATTTTACCTTTTTCGGAATTAGAATACATTGAAGTAGACAAGGCAAAAGAAGAATTTTGATCTAATGGGCAATTTAGCACCTTGTACTCATTGAATAATTCAACCATTGCTTCTTTTGCAAGCAGGGCAACACGTGCACCATCAACATCCCCATACATTTTCATAAGAACAAACTCAATATAATCAAATTTATTGCGAGGATCAAGCATAGAAGAAATGAAAATTAACATGTTCATTTTTTCTATCTTCCCCCAATACTTGTCAAACTTCTCCTTCATTGAGAATGCCATTGAGCCTAATTCATGATTCGGGCTTTCCAACAATTCATTCAAGACACCGTTAATGTGACTAATATCATGGAAAAAATTATTGGAAGTCACATATTTGGTAACCTGAGACTTTCAATGTCAGTTCATAAAAATTTTCTAAAAAAAGAACCAAATGTCTTGCCCTATCCCAATCGGATCTAGTAGGTAGAAAACCAAGTTCTTGAATCAAAAAGGGGTCCTTGCTCCTCAAAACGATCAAATGCCCTCTCATACCTCTGAGCTGTGTCTAACATCAGATATGTGGAATTCCATCTTGTTGGAACATCAAGACTTAATGCTCTTTTACAGTCAATCTTCTCAATTTCTGCGCATTCTTTGAATTTTTTAATCCTAGCAGGTGATTGTCTCACATATCTTACAATTGCCCTAATGGAGTCAATGGAATCTCCAAGGTTTTTTAGACCATCCTGAACAATAAGATTTACTATGTGAGCAATACACCTTACATGAGTCCATTTTCCTCCTAAAACTGATTTACCCCAATTTTCAAATTTTCCCCTCAAATACTGAATTGCCAAATCATTTGAGCTTGCATTATCAACAGTAATAGTAAACACATCATCAATTCCCCACTCAAGCAAACATTTTTCAATAGCCTTCCCAATATCATTCCCCTTATGACTGGTTATTGGACAAAAATTCAATATTTTTTTGTTCAATTTCCAGTCATTATCAATAAAATGGGCTGTAAGACATATATAATTTATTCTTTGAATTGATGTCCAACAATCAGTGGTAAGGCATACCCTACTAGTTGTGTTCTTAATCAAATTTTTTAACTTCAACTTTTCATCACAATACAATTGATAACAATCCTTAGAAACTGTCCATCTAGAAGGCATTTTAAAAGAAGGACATGCAGTTCTCAGTACATGCTGAAACCCCTTCCCTTCAACATGTTTAAAAGGCAACTCATCGACAATTACCATGTATGCAATTGATTTTCTAATTGCTTCTTGGTCAAATTTCCAACTCATAAGAACTCCCTTGACCTCTCCCCCATCCCTTTCAACTTCTTCTAAACACAAATTGGCTTGACTAGAATGCTTATTGTGTGGGTTGAGTGTACATTTTTTCACATGAGCATTAAGGGGAGTAGTACCATGATTCTTGGGATCAGCAGGTATAAGTTTAGAGCAATACCTACACCTTGCGTGCTTTATCTCATTCACATACTCTTCGTCAAAATGAGACCACGCTGGTGACCTTTTTTTATAAGCTCCTCGCTTATTCGAATCAAATGATTCTGTGCTTACGGTGGCATTAGGATTTGGATTCACCGATGATTCTTCATCAACTCTTACATTGTCATCTGTTGACATACTTACTAAATCTGCAGAATAAATAAACAAAATATATTCAAGAAAGTTGCAATGACAAAGAAAATACTATGTTTAAGAAGAGTATAGCCACCAAGAATTAGTTAATTTGACTGGTTTAGTCCAAGAATGACTGGGACGTTCTTCTATGTTAATGCGCAAAAATGGTACGTTTACGTGTGTTTTGCGCGTTAAAATTGGGGCCCATTAGTAACACTCGGGATTTTCAGGTCTAAAAAAAAATAAAAACCAGAGATTCTTTCTGGGATAACGTTTGCTGAGGTCGGTAATTTTCGTGAAATTGTGACTTATCTTGTGCAAAGTAGAGCCTGCATATTCTCTAGAGAAATTCAATATTCAATTAGCATTGGCCCCATGGGAAATTTTTTTTTTTATTTCCACTGATAAAGGGACGAAAATGACTTTTTGTGTTGCCCTATAAAAGCAAAATGCATTCTATTCTATCTGCAAAACACAAACTCATATAGTCATGTGGATTGCACAGTTACGAGTAATTAAAACGAAAGCTGGGTTTATTCATTTGCACCTTTTTTAATGAAAATTTAATAATTACATGCTTTTCTTTCTAAGCTAACGAGGCCATGCTTTTTCTCTAACTCCCGAATGGAACCAGAAGATAAAGATGATCCAGCTAACTAAGCTAAAAGTTTTGAGTGGATTAAGTGTCCAGATTTGGGAAAACTTGCAATCGACAATAGAATGACAACTTGGACTGCTGAAACCATTTCTTCAGTCCCTTTGAATAATACTTTAGCAGAGAAATCAAGATTAGAAGGGGCTTACCGACAAAATTGAAGGGGCTGTCCAGCTCAGTGATTTGTCGGGGACGACGACGTAGCCATCGGCTGGAGAAATCAAGTAGCTGCGGCTGATTTGGCTGGAACAAAAACCAATTCAAAGATCCAAAATGTAAGAGAAATGGAAGGCCAAAGGGAAGGGATTAGGGTTTGATTGATATTGAGCGGCAGGTGTGAGTGAGTAGTGAGTGACCGTGTGAGTGAGAGTGAGAATTTTGTTTTTTGTGTTGAAGTGTAAATTGAAAATGGATTGGGAGTGCTGGACGATGGATGAAGAATTGGAAATTGGATTGGATTGGATTGGATTGGATTGGACTGGAGTAAAAACTTGGTCAGTGAAAGTTAAGTAGAATAATTTGGATTGGAATAATTAGGCCTCAGTTTATAACCCAACAAGGTAAACATAATTCATAATGGGCTTCTATTTTAAAAAACCCAACTAATAATTGGGCTATATATATAAAATTGGATATATAAAATTCGAATTCGGTAATTCGAAATTGGTATTTTATTACCGATTTCGAATTACCGAATTGAATTCGAAATCGGTATTACCGATTTTGAAAATTCTATTTCCGAATACCGACCGAATTCGAATCCATTTTTTTCGGATTTACCGAATTACCGACCGAATTACCGAATTACCGATTTCGATTTACCGAATTCAATTCGAATTCGGTCGGTAATTCGGTATTTACCGAATTTGCTCACCCCTATGTCTAACTGTGAAGTAGTAGTCCCCTGTGTGCGTCTTCTGCTTTCTTCATTAATTATACTACCCTTGCATAATCTCAAAAAATCACACCACTAGGAGTAGTATTGCAAATTATTATTCGAAAAGTTTTTCATGAATTTGATAGAGATCCAAGAAGTATCAAATCTCTAATCTCATCATCAAAATTGATATCCAAGCCAGTCAACCTATTTATGACATCTTGAAATTTATTCAAGTGATCAGTCATAAGAGTACCATCTCTGTATCTTATAGACATTAACTGCTTAATTATAAACATCTTATGATAACCACTCTTTTTTGTATACAATTCCTCAAGTTTGTTTTACAGAGTACGAGCATGAACTTCATCACATACATGATTTCACACATTATTATCAATCCATTGACGAATAAAAGAACAAATTTTCATATGCATAATTTTTCAATCTTCATCACTCAAATCATCAGGCTTTTTAGTCATAAAGACTAGCTTAAACAACTTCTTAAGATAAAGCAAATCTCTCATGTTATTTTTTCAAATATGATAATTTGTACCATCCAAATAAATCATTTTTGAAGTATTCGCATCCATTGCAAATGACATACAAGAGCCTAAAATAAGCAAAAATACTCAGCAAATTAAAAAAATAAACCTAACAAATGGATTCAGGAAGTCAAAAAATGGTAGGAAAGGGTAGTACTGAACAAAGTCAACGGTCAACGCCGGTCAACAGTCAGTCAACGTCAGTCAAAGCTCAGTCAACGACTGGTCAACACCGATCAACAGTAGGTCAATGCCGATCAAATGTCAGTGATCAGTCAACGGTCAGCCGATCAATAGTCGGCGCAGTCAACCCGATCAATGGGCAGTCAACTAATCCAATAGTCTACGACAATAGAGTGCAAGATTACACAATGCGCCCATCTACACCAAATCAAAACTAACTCTTCCAATCCAACGGTCAAGATTAAAGATTTCAAAACCAGATCAACGGCTGAGATCAAAGACTCAAATCAGCTTACCACATTTGATTATCTTCTCTCCAAAACAAAACCCACTCTCATTCAAAATGGGAACGGCAAGTGCGCTCCATCTCGGTGGAATTCGACAACGAATTTTGGTAAGCAAGTAGATCTCGAAGAGCTCTATCCAATGACGATGGAAGTTTCCAGTGAAAATGGCCGAAAAGGCACGAACGACAAGGTGAACATATATGTATTTCGTTGGAAAGTGATGCAAATTTCGGCGACCAACTCCGGTGAAACATTGCAGATAAATAGATCAGGAGATGTAGATTTCGGTGATATCAACGTCTCCCTCTAACTCTCTCAAAAATTCTAGAAACCAAAAAAGGATACTCTCTTCTTGACAGGTTCTGATACCAGTTTGTTGGGCAAAATGGAAGCGAAATAGGAATAATCAAACATACAATAAAAGCAATAAACACAAGATTTACGTGGTTCGGTCATAAGACCTACATCTACGGGCAGACCAAGAGAGAAAATTATACTATGAGCTAGAACAATGGAGTACAAAGCAAAAGCTTTCTAAAAACTCCCCTCACAACTCACAATAAGCACTTTCTATAATTAACATCTCTCTATTTTCCCTCCTTCAATGCAAAAAGACTAAACAAAATCCTTTTTATATATTTAATGGGACGGACTTCAAATATTGAGAAAAGCCCATCAACAAATTCATAAATTAGCAACTTTTCTTCTCAGTTTGAAGCAAAATCCAAGCAGTATAACCTAGATTTCTATGTTGGAGATTAGCAACCAGTACAATTTCATTCTTGAACTCTTCTAAACCTTGCATTAAGCTTCTAGACAATCGCTTCACGGCTATTTCTTGTCCAATTGTAATGAGTTCCCTAATCAGTGCATACAGCAAGGAGGATTTGATTAGAGCCATCATATAATGTGAATGCATATCATTCTTGAAAACATCTAATTAGTTCATTGTTAGTATCCTTGTAGACATGATCAAAGCTACCTTCACCAATTTTGTTTTTAACAGAGAAGTTGTCTGCATGGTTCAAAGTCGCGGTCGAGATCTCAGCATGTACCGTTTCACATCGATTCTCGGCATATCAGTCGTGATCTTGGCTGAGACGCATATTTTAAAATAATTTCTATTCTAAAAATTATAAATAACCTATTCAAAATATTAAAAAAAATATGCTAAAAAAATAAAAAAAATTAGCAAAGAAAATCTTTAGATAGTATTGTTTTTACCTGATATAAAAAAATAGTATTTGTCTTTAAGTATTCAACTGCAATACTATCACAAATAAAATTAAATAGCACATAACATAATTTTAAAAGTAACAATTGTAGAAGTAGTACTTACCATTAACAACATAAAATAAGGCTTCTATTTAAAAGTAAGGTCATAAACATAAATATTATTTTATGATAAAACTAAGCAAATGAAAATGCCAAGCTAAGACTAAAACTAAATTAATTAACCAAGCCAACTTAATAAACTAAATTAATTAACTTAAATAAAAACTAAATTAAACAAAAATAAGAAAACAATCATTTTTTTGTTAAGCTATAACAATTATTGCGTAATTAAACACTAATAAAAGCACATTAATTAAAAAGCCAAACTAGAATAGTAACACTATTAACAGGCTTTAAAAATAAGAAATATTTGTTACATCATTAACTTGCTTTAATATGCCCCAAACCAAAGGACTCAAAACTCACCAAAATTTAAAAAAAGAAATAAAAAAGGAAAACAGATTTTGGTTTATAGGTTATTGGAAAACAAATTTATAAATAAAACCAAAGGACAAATCACGAAAAATAAGGAATCACAAATCAAAGGACTCAAAACACTCCATGCACATCCTCACCTAAGGGTGTAAACGAACCGAGCTGCTCAAAAGCTCGGCTCGAGCAATTCGACTCGTTTATCGAGTTGAACTCGAGCCTAAACTCTTCTACTCGAATAGCTCGTCAAGCTATTCGAGCTTTATATATAAATATATTATTTTTTATTTTATATGTAAAATTACTAAAATAATTTTATTCCTTAAAAAAATTACATCTTTTATCTCTTTAGTTTTGAATTAGTTTAAGGGTAATTTTGTCAAATAATTAATATGAAATTAAAAAATAAAAAAACATAACATTGTTAGAACAATTCTTTCTTTGCTTACCTTTTTGCCTCGTCTCTTCTTCCCGTCTCTATAGACCCTCTTCCTTTGCATTCTATACTTTCAGATCTTTAGACAATACCCACAAAACACAACATACAACACATAGACACACATAAACAAACACCCACACGCATATGATTTATTTTAAAGCATTTTGTTGGGTTTTTGTGATGTTTTCTTGAAATGAAGTAATGATATTTGAAAATTTGATTTGTACCTTTCTTGGTTCGATTGATGTAAATTGGTGTTAGAATCATGTTTTGTGTATTCTCATGATTATTTTGGTATAAAAATCACTCCAATCGGAAGTGATTTAATGTGTGTCAACAGCAATAATGCCTCTTTGTTTTTGTTAGATCTACGGATTTTAAGTTTTTTTTTTCAATTCCAAGTTTAGATTTGTATTTTACGGAATAAAACGAGTTTGGGGACATAGTTTAGGGTTGAAACACATTGTTGTTGAATTGCCAGCGAGTCACCGGCGGTGGCAATGGTGGCCATTAGTTGGGGCCATCATTTTACAAATTCAGGCATGTGTCTGCAAATATGTAAACTTTAAAACTTTCTGTTCTTTGTATTTTCTTCCCTTAAAAAGTTTTCATCCTTTACAAATTGACCCCAAATTTTGTAAAAGTTAACAAAATTAAATTTGAACTCGAGCTCGATTATCTCGAATATGGCTCGAGTCGAGATTGGGCACTAAATCTACATGTTCGAGGAGCTCGAGCTCGAGCTCAAGCATAGTTATTTTGCGATCGAGCTGAACTCAAACATGTGATGCTCGAGCTCGATTCGGCTCGATTATGGCCTCACCCATCACTCCTTCCCCACTCCCACCACTTATTGGCTTGGCCACATCTGGGTTTGCACAGACTGAACATACTCCAACAACCACTTCTCTTACACTATCGACGAGCTGTAACCACTAGTATATTAAATATCAAATCCAAATCTATCTATTCCCATGAAATGAAGCTCTGGGTATGACAGGAAGTGTAACAGGGAATGTGTAACAGAATACCTGACGCCATATCTATCTCACTATGTATTTCCAAGGTTTATTGCATTTGGGAAGAAGGCTTAATAAATTTATAAATTAAAATTCAAAGAAAAGAAAGAAATCGAGATAGTTTAAACCGTCAAATAAGTAATAGACTATGATTTGAAGATGCAAGTGTTGGATGTATAGGCCACAAATTTGAAAAAAAAAATGGAAAGAATTTGTAGAAAACTTAGATAGAAGAGTAGAAGATTTTAACATCCTTGATGCGTGAATAAATCACCATAGACAATGGAATTTTAATCTAATTAAGTTACTATTTATCTACATCAATTACAATTATCTATCTATATTTATCTTTTTATTAATTATAAAATAAGGAGATAAAATTTGAGGTATTAATCTCTTTATATTTATCTCTCCACTAATTATAAAATAAGGAGATAATATTTGACACATTTATCTCTTTATAAATAAGGAGATAATATTCAAGATAATATAGTCTAGACATACATCTCTTTAGATTATAAATAGATAAAGATAGGTTCGTTAAGATAAGTGAGCAAAAAAGTAGATGCTATCACAAATCTTATCTTTTTCCTATCCTACCACCATAAATAGGAGATCACCCTAGGGGGGAGACACAGACAGATTCATAAGTTCACATCATCTTAAAGCCCCAAGGCCGCGGAAGTTCTGAATCTTCAATAACAAATTCTTCAAGTTTTTAAAGATCCTTAATACCTTCTCTTCAAGTCTGCTCAAGATCAAGGTTTGAAGAGGTTAAATTTTCCTTCTTCAAGTCTCCATATGTTTGAAGAAGTCGAAGATTGATTAGAGAATAAACCTGAAACTCTCGAGTCAAGTTTGAAGAAAACAATCGAAGGACTCTCCACCATATTGAGAGATCTATCCAAAGATTGTAATTCGTTTCTTTATTAAATTTATAAATTATTATATTTGTTGTTATTTTTCTTGTTTTTTAATTTTTCACAGACTTGAAAATTTGTTGTGTACAAATTTTTGCCATGCACGGTGGGACAATCTTTGCCTTCCATCTCTTTTTTTATATTATTAACTGCAAATCTCAATGATGGCTCCAAAGAATGGTGAATCGACAGTTACTTGTTCCAAAGTTGATGCATCAAGAACTACTCATGATGATGCACATGCTAGCACAAATCTCCGAGTTGGTAGTTCGATGACAAGAAGCGTGACAAAAGCCCTTGCATCGATTCTTGTTTTTTCCTCGATGCAAGCCAAGTTTTGTTTTCCCTATTTTGGGACTCAAAGATGTTGAGGCTCTGTTTAAGGAGACTTCTCCAATGCTCAAAATTGGTTCTCGCCCCAAAATTTCATTGCATGATGATGACCAATCAAGTTGTGCATATGTGTCTTCCCATGAGGCTCTTCGATCAGAGTTTCTCCTTCTTGAAGATTCTGCTTTTACTACCTTTTCCGTGATGCCTGCAATGGTGACTCAGACTACATCTCTGGAATAGCAAGTTTCAAACTTGGCTAAGATGATGGAAGTAATGATGAAGCACATCAAATACCAAGATGCTACGATTACTCAACTTGTAAGTAAAAAGAAGACACATCAGATGTTGTGGATCTATTTCAATTTTCAAACAAATTGGTGAGTCAGGCAAATTTTGAAGGCTTTCTATGGCCGCCAAATGAGCCCAAGTCTCAAAAGATGCAAGTATCTTAATAATTGAGTGATTCCTTAAAGGGAGGTTGTTTTGGAAAAAGATCTGACATGGGAGTAGTTTGTGGGGGTATGTCTAGAAGGGGGGTGAACGCATCTTATTTTTTGTGCATTCACCAAATTGCTATGTCCATTTTTTTTTTAAAATAAAGAGCCCGCGCCATGCGCAGATTTAGTATTTCTTTTCGGCACTATTAGGGGCACGCGTTAGCCTTGGTCGTTGAAATCCTAGGGAATCACATTTCTTATTCTAAACAAATTAAATCCATCAACTATCTTTGGGTTCTCATATACTTAATCTCATTTAATGGGTAGTGTGTGCAAGACCTTCCACGTAAGATCAATAGGGATAAATGTACTTGAACGAGCCAATATTGCAAAATTTGAATTTGCTATGAATTTTGTCAAGTTGGAATTTTGCATTCAAACTTTGATTCTTTTATTTTCAGTTCAACCTCAAACAAATTTTATCGAGTCCAAGCAAGTAGTATAGCTTGTATGTATTAGAAGAAATCTCATTTTATACTAATTATGGGAACAATAAATCTCACGATTAAAAAATCGCTATTTATTTAAGCTTGTTTTTTACAATGTGTGTTTTGAACATTTTTTTATTATAAGTGCACAATTAGCGAAAAAATTTTTAAAATTGATATAATAATATTTTAAAAAAACAACTTAAAAATAATTGTTTGAATCATTTAAAAATAATTGGCCAGAACATGCAAAATTTGGTTCCATGTGTTCCTGTCTAATTGGATAAGTCAATGAAAACCCAATATAGAAAAATAAAAAAAATTGAAAAGGATAACTTTTGGTTCCATGTGTTCCTGTCTAATTGGCTAAGTCAATGAAAATCCAATGAACAAAAAAATTTAAAAAAAAATTGAAAAGGGTATGGAAGCACATTTAATGGCGCATTCGCATTTAATGGTGCCAGCACGATGCGCGGAACTGATGCTGCCAAAGAATATAGCAAGCCCGCGCGATGCGTGGCCATATTAATTTGAAAAAAAAAAAAAGGCAATAGCACATTTTT